>SJJU01000916.1:0-50558 GCA_012932125.1 Conopomorpha cramerella
CAAACCAGGGAACGTCGCAGCCGCCGCACTCCAGTCCCCTCGTGGCCACGACGCATGCAACTGCGTCGAAACGTCGAGTAAAATAACAAAGGGTAAGCTCGAGCTTGTCTTTGGTTATAGGTATTCGCGCCTATACACCCGGTGAACAATATTGAGTCATTTCATTTAAGTTCTGTTCTGACAAGGTCATCCATGAGAAACCACAAAAGTCGGGTCTTTTTTGTTTTGTCAGAATCTATAGATAGGTTGAAAACGCAACGTAGATATTCCTTCAAGGAAAACATCATGAGGAAACCCACATGTTGGTGAACTCTGTGCAATGCGTTTTCAACTTTAGCACACGCAACATTGAGCTCAGTTTCTCTGTAAACTAATTAATTTCCCACGTTTTGTTTCCTCAGCCGTAACGGGATCGAGCTGGCTTAAAATAAGTGCATAATCGTATTTTATTTTCCGCGTATTTTTTTATCAAAACTTTCAGTTGTCAAACTGTACAATAGCAAAAGCTATAATTTACCGAAAATGTGCGCGAAAATACAATACATCAACGTCAGTCACGGACATGTAATCATTACATAGAATAAAACAAAGTCGCTTACCGCTGTCTGTCCCTATGTATGCTTTTATCTCTAAAACTACGAAATGGATTTTGATGCCGTTTAATGGATAAGATTTATATTTATAACTAGTGAACCCAACAGACGTTGTCCTGTATTAACTATTAATATAAAACTAGTATAACCTCCAGGGTGGCCTGTATCCAGCAGTGTTTCATAAGAACCTTCTGCTGTCAATAAAAAGCACAACAAAGAAAGAATAAGCAAAATCGGTCCGCCTGTTCCGGAGTTTTGCAGTTACCAACACATTTTGGGATGCATTTTTATATTATAGATATATCAGTCATAATATAGTAGGGAAACAATTAGTACCAGAATTGCACTCGTGCGAAGCCGGGGGCGGGCCGATAGTAATATATACATATTAATTCAGTTTTACTGATTATATTTTTGACTGAGTGTATCAATTTGGTGGCACTCTGTAATGCTTTTGATAAAGATTCTCCTTGTCCAATTATTGAACACTAATAGCTTTATAACTATCTGGCTGATGGCGGCTGTATTTTATACTATACAAGCTGGACAAACGTTGTTTTGCCAATATACACTGTAAAACAGCGTCTGTGGTCCAGTTGGTCGGATACTTGACTTGTAACCGGGAGGTCCGGGTTCGAGTCCGGCTACTGGACGTGTACAAATGGGACTCTTTTTCAGAGCCTATGTACGCAACGCAACGCTCGTACGGTGAAGGACAAGATCGTGATGAAACCCGCACACCACAAGGTGTGTGAACCCTATAACGGCGATGGGCTCACCCCCTGTCACGTTGGGTTACATACGCTTGGTGAACAGTGGGCATTCGCTTTAGCAAGTGCCTCTGCCTACCCCACTTTCGGATTAAAATGCGTGAAGTGTATTTAAGTGTGTATACACTATTAGCAGTGTTTGCATGCTATGGAATGCATGTATTATATGTACATATAAACTTTCCTCAAAAATCTCTCTATCATATCAACACTATCAACAGCCGTTGCGTAGTTTTACAGATCTAAGCATACATAAGGACATACGGCGGGAGAAGACATTATTTTATACTATGTAATGCAATAATATAACGAGTACAACTATAACTTATCAGTTATAATATATCATACGGAATTATCAGTTCCAATAGTCCAATAATAACGCGTCGGTACGGCGTGTTTTCTAGTAAGGAGGTTAACCTTCGGATGGGGAAACCATTTTTTTTTTTACTGTTTTAACACCCTACCTACGGCACTAAATTTTCCGCCGTAAGAAAATCAGCACACAGAGCTCATTCATTATTGAGAGTCATATAATAAGGGCTGTTTTTTTTAACTTTAATTTATTTAGGGATTTCGATAACAGACCTTTTCGTGTTAATACTTTACTTGGTTTTATACTTCTTATTATTATTCATTATATTCTGACAACTATTGTTTGTTTTTATTACATTTGTTTTATTTTCACTTGTTATATTAAAGACTAGTGGACGCCCCGCGATTTCATTCGCGTAGTTTAGTAGTTTCAAGCGACTAACTAGAGCGGTTTAGTTTTTTTAATACAAAAGTGTGTTCCCGTTAAATCCCGTTCCCGTGAAAATTTCTGGAATTCCTTTCTTAGCGCACCCCTACGGTACCTAAGCTACGTTCGTTCCAAATTTCAATTCAATTCTATTTCTTAAAATTGGCTCTTATGTTCAGCTTTAGAGCCGGCAATTCTGCCACAAACCACCTTTCAAGTACCTATGTTTAGCCGTCTGGGCTGTGCGTTGATATGTTAGTCAGTCAGTTTTTCCTTAGATAACACCCAAAAAAGGTGTTTTTTATTAACGAAGTCAGATTAACGGTACGTTGGTGCTCAACAAGGCCTTTGAGGTTTTCTTTCTACTTTCCCAAAATGTCCAAATGCTATACACATTTCCCACCAAATGCAGTCCCATCGCAGGCAAATGTCACAGTGACCATCCCCGTCGCTCGGATGCGGTCAGGCGGACCTCGGCCCGGACAAATGACGTGATATTTGTCACGGCGTGTGTTTCTCGCAGTTGGTGCTCGTGCTTTGCAATAATTCAGCATGTGATCGCGTAGAGATAGTAGTGTTGGCTTGTGACGGTGGAAAACTTGATGCAGTATGTGTATGTTTCGTAGTCTGACGTCGTAATTTTGTCGTCATTCTTATCATAGACTAGCGGACGCCCCGTGATTGCATTCGCGTAGTGTCAGTATGAATTTCTGTTCAAAAATAATACCACCAAATTAAGAAGTACCATAAAACGCTATAATACCTGTTTTAAACTTTTAATACCATGTCAGTGCGCGTTTCTTTAAAAAAATATACTACCACCAAGTTTTAGAACAAACATAACTTCAAAATTAACGTTTTTCTGATATAAACGTCTACCGCCCTCTTTACCCCCCTAGAAGATGAATATTATTGAAAAATCAATCAGTTGAAAACCACAATTAACGCACATAATTACATATATGATCTCCTCATATAGGTGTAATAAATGTAGAGAACATATTAATATTGAATACTGTTTCTTTTAAGCCTATTTAGCTATTTTACCATTATAGTAATTTCCAATGGGGCATTCTTTTTAAAATATAGTATCCTATTTCTTAAAAGTCCTATTTCTTCCTTAAAGGGCCATGGAGCGCAGTATACTTGGTGTTGGAAGGGTTGACCGAACCGGAACACCACGCTGCGCTCCAAAACCCAAATAATAGATGGTGGAGTAGCGACCGCTAAGCTGATGTGGAACTGGGCTGGTCATGTCAATCGAATGGACCCTGATCGTTGGGCGAAAGCCGCAACGGATTCGGTGCCCACTGACGGACGCCGCAGACGGGGCTGACCCAGGCGGAGATGGCGGGACGACCTGGTTCGATACCTACCGGAGTGGCAGGAGGTGGCCCAAAATAGAGAGGAGTGGAAGACTTGGGGGGGAGGCCTTTACCCAGCAGTGGAAAACAAGTCAGGCTACGTAACAAAAAAAAATAATGGGTGTTGCACACCGGGAGTGCAGGCAGAAGAGAAAACAAGTCAAATGAAATATTGAAATAAATACATTTTCCGTTTAATATTCATTTATAAAATAAATATAAAAAACTCTCAATCTCGTCTGTAGCGAGAGCACGAACGAATGCCCATGCCAAAGAACGCGTATAGTATTGACGCGGAGTATATCTGTGTAAAATCTCATCTATCGCGAGAACGGCTGAAAATGTTCACCCACAAAAGTGCCCAACGCGCCATAAGAAGTTTTCACTTCAAAAAAAATTCTTAAAAGATGTTGCTATGGTGTTCTATGTCGATCATCACTGAAACCCAATGAGAGCGAAACTTTTTTCCACAACTTCAATCAATATTTACAGAAATGTCACATCGCATTTAGCTGTAACCAATTGACAAACAATTGACAATCGGCACAGAAACTAGTAGCGACCTCTATGTCATAGAGGAAAATGAATTAAAAATGCCTCATCATATACTTGTACTTGCAAGTGTAATGCAGATAAAATTCAATTAGCTGCCGAATGTAGATGGATCGAATCAACAATAACTTACATACAAAACAGCTATTACCGTGTGCTGTTATCAAACGAAATAAGCTCGACAGACAATCTACCTAAACAGCAATAGCAAAATATAGTCTGAGCTATCGTTACGAAGAAACTTCAAGAGATTATAGCTCAAGTTAATTTCCAAACTAAAGCTCCGATGTGTACGAAAAGCGCGCGATTACTGCTCAGTGATTATTTTAAAATGGGCTACTCTATTTTTTTTCTGTGAAAATTTAATCTTTTTCAGAACAATCAAAGATTTATTATAATATTTGTAATTTAGTTTTTAATACAATTACAAATATTTTACTTCAAATTAGTGTTACATTTTAAGTTGTCCTCTATACATATGTATATTTTATTATGTAGGTACAATGCCATGTAAAACATTTCAAAAGTACCACCAGAGTACATATAAGTATAGACTTCTGTAAATTTCTACAATTATAGGAACAAAAGATATCACACATTACAATTAAAAAATAACGTGTTTCACTGAATATAGGAATTGGAAACGGAGTTGATCCCCGGATTGCATGCGGCGTACTCGTTTGTACCTAGCCAGACATTTAGTTAGCTTCGAACCATTATAAATAGGTCTATCCTTGGAAAGAAAACCCTAATGTACCAGATACCAGGATTTTATAGTAAGTGACAGTTGATCTGTCCGTGAGGCTAGGGCGTAACAGGTCGGCAATGGGTCATGAGGAATGGCGCCAGGAGCCACAGAAATGCGGGGCTGATTACGTGATTGTTTCTCTTTCATCGCTATGGTAATCTTAAAAACTTCCTGGAAAACAAGATACAACATAAGTGTTATTATCATAGAAGTTGAACTGAATATTACGCAAGGGTTAATTACGGTTCTCTGGGATGTAACAATAAGAATAATAGCCTATTTTTTTATGAGTTATTTGCGTAAAGATAATCTAGTAAGAAATATATGGAGTGCGTCAGAGATATTTGAACACAAACATTATCCCTACGATTGTTCGATGACCAAGATGAAATGAAATTAAGTGTATAGGTATATATTTTATTATGAAAAAAAATTGTTTAAAACATTGACGGTACAGATTACTGTAGAGAGTACTGACAAACAGAGTGTAGGATGCCCTCAGGCAAGGTGGACTGATGATATGCGCAAAATGGCGAGAAGCCGAAAACAGAACACAGTGGCGTGTAATTAGAGAGGCCTATTCCCAGCAAGTATGGGCTTATGATGATGATCATGAAAACATTGACTACGTAATTAATGTAAATGTATAACTGTATGACTTAGAGTAGTTTGTATGTATTTAGCGTACATTTGTCTACCAATCACAAAAACCTTTAGAAATTGGTATTCATAAAGTCACTATTCATTCACATTCACACATATTAAAGTGAACTAGGACTCAACAGCCGCTCCCCTGATATTGTTGCGATTCAATGGTGCTGTCATTTATCCGTCGTCTCGGTTACGATACGATCTCCTTAGACCCCTTTCATATCTCTATACCCCAAGGCCGTGTCCAAGAAGTCCGTTTCTCGAATACCATTCGTCACTTTCCAGAAAAAAATACAAAACTGTAATTGCCCCTAAGGTACGGGTTGACGGTTAAGTACCAAATGGCTGGCCATAACAATTTACATGTCGTGTAACAAAGAAACTGTTTCTGTGTAATTGAAAAAAAAAACAACACAAGGAAGTGCACTTTGCATCAATCACGCGGATAATTACAAAAACATTTACCACATATGTGTATATAGTGTAGACTTTTGTTTGTAGTTTTTTTTGTGTGGAATAATGTCAAAGAGGCAAAGCTGATACAGATATCATAGTAAAGATTTTTTTGTAGAGTATACACTTACACATTTCTAACCTACGGTCGGCTACAAGAAGTGTCACAAAAATATCAATCATTACATAGTATGAAACAAAGTTGCTTGCCTTCTGTCCGTCCATGTTTGCTTAAATCTTTAAAACTACGCAACGGATTTTGATGCGGCTAGATAGCGGAGAGTGATTCTAAGAGAAGGTTTATATGTGCATTACATAGCATTTTTATTTTTATTTATTGTTTTATATCAGACAGTTGTCCATAACAAGTACAAAATCTTATTCAATAAAAAGTTGTTAGTACGTACTAGTTTTTACAATATTATTTAACATTGAATATTACAAATCTGGAACCCATATGCACTGTATTCCAGTGCCTTACGATAGGGCAGTCCATCCTGTGTCAACATTGTGTTCAAGAGGCTGCTGGGACTGTCCCACACGCGACGCATCAGGGAAGCCACCCTATTTCTTATTATGACATAAAATCCGTCTACTCTTGCCTCTGAAAACATTCCTGATGCGCTGCAGTGCCGAGGCAGTCCCATCAGCATATAGAAGCTATTATTATATTGCACTCTTAGTGCATCTATCGATTTGCGACTGTAGTGTGACCACAGACTACTAATGTATATTGGCAAAACAACGTTTTCCGGATCAATTTACAAGAAATTAACAAGAGTTGTCACCTTAATGTCTAATGACATTCATATGAGTTTTATCATCACCAATGATGTCAAGGTATTCAAGGGTTTGGCTTGGTCCACATCCCTACTTAACATCAGCCAGGGTGGTTGTCAAACCCTTGTTTATTCGGTAAAATTAAAAAAAAATCTGACCCCTTTCAAAAACAGTTTCGCAAGCTTTCTCCAAAAAAAACGGGGTCAAAGATCAGCCCTTCCCTGTTATTAAAAAAGACACATCATATTTTTTATATTTCACTTTATTAGGTCGATGGTTTTATTATGATTGCAAAACCACTTTGTAGCCTTTTTTCCATTATACTTGACATGTATCCATGAATATGTAGGTCAATTACATTAGATGTTTAAGTAGTACTTTCACTATCGTTGATACCCGAGGTGTCTGTCCCAAATCCCAGGCGATATAATTGTTGGTAAACATTTTTGTTCTTTTTAATTTATTACTCAAACTTAGTATCATTGACCGTGAGTTTACCGGTGATTTATCTTCGGTCACACGACGTCCACTGACGAGAGCCACTCCAATGATTTTCATAATAATTTTGTGGGCAATGCCAATAATCTCCACGCTTAGTCAGGTGGGTTGGCGATGGTGTTGTGGTTTAACTCACAGAGAACGCTGTTGCTCGTACTCTGGAGAGTTCATTCGGTCGCCTCTTACAACCCCCACGACGGGAAAAGTTTGACTGTGGTGGTGACACATGTATTCTACTCGCCGTCACCACACGTTTATCAGAACGATTATACATGCTAAATTCCAATATATCTCAACAGGTGGCGCTAGCGTCGGAGAACTCAATCATCCTCCAGAACCTTGACTTCGTGGCGTCTGGCAGCTACTCGTGCGAAGTTTCACTCAACACGCCACTCTTCACCAAGGCTTCAGTGGAGAAGCAGCTTACTGTGTTCCGTAAGTTACAATATGTGATTTACCAACTTATGCAAATATTTATCTAAGTTCTACGACTTTCTGAATACAAAAAACCATGCAACTGCGTCGCAATGTCGGGTAAAATAACTAAAGTAAGCTCGAACTTGTCTTTGATTATATTCGCGCTGATAACCGGTGAACAATATTAAGTTATAATATTCGTGCGCGATTCTTTAAAAAAAAAGATTCAGATTGTATGAAATACTGGAATCACTCGAAAAAAAAATCGTGAGGAATGATGAAATACAGTCTATTTAAAAAGAACCGCTGTGCATCAAATCCAAATAAAGAATTATCATAGTAATGTGGCTTTCGTATTTAGGAGTAATATGAATTAATTTACGTTTCGCCAAAAATGAATATTGTATGATGAAACAGGGCTCTTATTACGGTTCTGTGATGGTTATGGATATGGTTTTATATCTCCTTCTTTAGTAATAACGAAAAAGATAGCATTTTCATGACCATAATAACAAACCAACAAAACAAAAGTTACGGTTTATTTTTTAAGGGGGCAGAACTCAGGACAAAAGTCGATGAAGTGACGTTTTACCGTTCTCCTGGTTGTTCTATTGTAAAAGCACGTTGGGGGTAGTAGGCTTTGCAACTCCGTAGCACACATCCGATAGAAAACAGATAGGCTCGCAACCCTGCACCGATGCTCTACGCTTTGTAGCCGAGTGTGTTACGCACGCTGTATTCCGTTCCTGGGGGAACGGGAATGTTGGGATAAACTACAGTCAACATGTGCACCTATAAACTAATTTACATTCACGTGTAATATTAGTAGGATTTTACAAAAAGGCCGGCATGGATTAGTGGTGCATCTGCCTGTAGGACGACCGTCGCGGGTTCGATTCCCGCCACGCACATAACACTAGTGATGAGCTGAGGCATTTTTTATGTGCGTTTGCGTGTTTTATTTATCTATGTATGTATTTAAAAGTATTTATGTAAGTGTATCAGTCTCTGGCACCCATAGTACAGGGTATCCTAGTTTGGGGTCAGGTAACCGTGTGTAAAAATGTCCGGCATTATTATTTTTCTAAGAAAAAAGAATTGACTTCAACCCATACTAGCTGCCAGCCCATAAATTTTATTAAAGTTCCCCTCGATTTATCGGGTTTGCCATCATTATACCCTGATTTCCTTATCATGGGACCACATTGGAAATATCTTCTTTCCAACAAAAAAAAAAACAAACGACGGAGATATCCGCGAACAAACATAAAAAAACATATTTACGGTCAAATTGAGACCGACCCCTTTTTATGTCACTTAATGAGTAGAGCTGAAGCATTCGCTTCAATTTTATATTAATAATTGCCGGCTCACTTAGTCTTAAGCAGTATTACTTATGTACTGAGCTTCGCGTTTTATCAGCGTTATCCACGATTTAACCTGTTCCCGTAGGAATTTTAGCATAATCACTTAGATTTTAATCTCCCGACCAAGTTTCTAGGAAAATCCGTTCAGAAGTTTTTCCGCAAAAAAATAAAAAGTACAGTCTCAACATATTCACATAATTGTTACAATTTTCGCAAATTGTTTAATAAAATGTATTAGGTATTTAGTTAGCTTGTACTTTTATTACTTTTTTTGTACTTTTACATATAGCATATGATTTTCTGTAGTATGAAAATATTGGCAGCTTTTCCTTTTCAATCCGCCGATATTTTATACCAACCACGTCATTCTACATCCATTCATGTCTATAAATAAATCGTTGTTGATGCAATCTATGAAATAATGCAACTAAAATACTGCAGGAACGTTGAAATTCGTGACAATACCTCATTGACAATAATCGACATGTAGCTTTAACCATTCACCAGTGTATGTTGGACTGTGTGTTAAAGATTTATCACACAACGTAAGGTCACCGAACAATACACGCGTGATCCCGAATGAATGTTTGAAAACCGCTCCGACAAATTGCGCATTGTTTGAATAAAGTATTAACAGTTCGTTGAGTGTGTAAACAGCGGGAATAGTACACAGGTGCCCTGCTAAATGGTGTATCAATTCGGTGTGCCTGAACATTTTACACGGCCAGCGGGAAACGGTACATTGCAATAGTTTTGCGATAGAAATTCTACAGTTTGCACCACACCTGCTCTGCCATTTTTGTTTGAGCGAAAGAGAAAATACTATTTTTAACAGACTTCAAAAAAGAATGTTCTCAATTGGACTGTGTTGTTTTTATTACATTTGTTACCTCATAACTTTCGGTTGTGTGAACCGATTTTTATAATTCTATAAAGCTGGTGCTTCCCGTGTGGTCCCGTTTATTTTGGATCCATGAGGAAACCACAAAAGTCTTAATATTTGACTAGTAGAACTCGTCGTCAAGTCGTTCTTTTTTCTTAAAAGCTACAATAGCTTTTATACAAATAGATAAGCGTTTGACCAACCTCCTTTCTAGTGTTAAGCTGCGATGTGCCCTACTTTGGAGCACACTTGTCTTGTCTTATTATGCATATGTTCACAACTTGATGATATTCAAATTATAATCCATAAAAAAATTGAAAAAAAAATTTGGCTGTGACATACTGACGGTCAATACAAAAGAAACAATTTTCTAAAGCAAAATAAACAACAGAACAAACTTTCATTTCAAAATAACATTCCTGAAACCCTAACAAAAAGATCTGTCTGGACTCACTTTCGTCTCAAATATTCTCATGTGTTAGCGTAAATCCGAGATTCGGGATTAGGAATTTAAATTTTCATTCCAAGCTCCCACATTACTTGAAGGCAAGGAACGACACTTTACTCCAGAATGAAAAACCTTTCGGGTCACATTCTTATCAGTTTCAATTCACCCTCTTTTGTAAAGTGCGGTTGCTAACAATGGACATTTTTATGCTCCCCAAAAATGAGCAACAGCGCCCCTTGTGTCTATAAATCTTTACGACTTTGTTTTGTTCGCACCGCTTTCTTAAATTCAAAGAGGTAATGATATAAATTGTAACATAAAATAAGGATTATAACATTATTTTTAAAGTTCCGTTGTGTCTCATCTTTTTCATTATTTCGTGGTGTGAGACGTATCAGTTGACATAGGTACTTACTGAATGCTATTAATCAAAGTACTAATATTATAAACGAGAAATTGTATTTCGACGTTTGTTACTTTTTCACGTAAAGACTACTGAACGGGTTCAAGTTAAACTTCACAATAATATAGCTTAATGTCGGCCCTCCCCGACTTCGCACGAGTGGAATTCTGATACTAAATGCTTCCCGATATACTATGCATTTACAGTATACACCTATACTCTGGAATAACTCTACCTATTAAACCGCATCTTAATTAATTGCGTAATTTTAAATATATAAGCGTATGTATATGTAGTGATACGTCGGATTAACACATAGGCTCAACACACAATGTGTTACGAAATTCTCACGTGATCGATAAAAACTGCGGGTAACACCACCATACTACTATTTGTAGATTATAATCTAAACTATACCAAAAAATGTACAAAACATTTACACATTCAAAAGGGAGAAATTGTCATCTGTAACTCAATAGTTAGCTCTATCCAAGTCTACATTTTCCGTCTCGGGTATTCGAATGGGATAGCATCCAGTGACAAATAATCAGATCTCGCCTTGGCCCTTTTTTCCGACAAACAGAAAGAGAAAATCTTCGAAAAAAACAAGAAAAGAAAACAAAAATGGGAAACATCGAACAATGCTAAGTTAAAGTCGTCGCTCCGCCACAGCCACCCGCGCCATTTGGCTACATAAAAGACAACGGCTCTCAGGGGCCGTTGTCTCTAAATAAACTTTGGAATTGAGTTTGTTTCCCTATTATCGGAATGCACAGTCGCAGACGCGCAATACATTCGCATGATGTGGTCACGCAAGTAATGTGAAATCACAAGATGAAGTGTTTATTGCGTGAAATGTTGTCTGTGATTTTTTTTTCTGTGATCTATCAAAGTGTAGTCCGTGAATATTAAATGGTAAATTACTGTCGGACTACCAGGTCCTTTGTGTGCATATTTATTTTATTTCATACATATGTACCTACATCATCATCATTATTTCCCTGCCTTATCCCACACTAGGTTGGCACGTTTCCTCTGACATTCGTCTTATCTGCAGTTACACCTTTCACACACACACACCTTCTTTGGTCTTCATCTTCCCTTGTACATACCTACCTACCAACATTTGTACACATATTAAACTTCACGCCGAATAGAATTATATATAAGTATAGGTATAATATTATAGGCGAATAATATTCTATTCGCCGTCACCATTAACCCCGGCTTTGTTTAGCATGTATGGTAGGCAGAGGTACACCTCTGCCTACCCTGCTTTGGGCTTCAAAGGCGTGAAGTTTAATATGTGTACAACCACAGCCTAACTTTTCCCGTCGTGGGGGTCGTAAGAGGTGACCGAGGGTACTCTCCACAGGACGGGCAGCAGTGCTCTCTGTGAGCTAAACCACAACACCTCTGCGATCGCCAACCGGCTTGCCAAGAGTGGCGATTATTGGCATTTACTTACAAATATCATGGATATCATTGGGGGAGGCATAGGCGTCCAGTAACGGACGTCATGTGGCTGATGAAAATAGGGGGGGATCCCATTGCTAAGCTTCACACCCCTTATGGTATCCGATTTTCATTACAATGTATTCCTTCACCGTATGATCGTTGCGTTGCGCACATAGGCTCTGAAAAAGCGTCCTATTGGTACACGTCCAGTACCAAAAGTCTGGAACCTCGAACAGAGGAGAGGCCTTCCGATTGCAAATCATCACCCGACCACAGACGTTCCTATAGATCTTACGTGTTACTACAGACGTATCCAATACAGTACTAAAAATGTTTTTAATAGTAAGAGAAACGTTTCGACATTTATAACGTTCTCTTTTTTAATTACAAACGCAAATAAAACAAGTTAAACGTTCACAAAACATGAACAAATACGTCCTCTATCAAACTAATACAACAGTAAAAGTTTGCTACAATGCAACTTTACAGCTCTTTTATTACGTTTTGATCTCTTCTAGCTCCTAAGAATATCTTGAAGACGGTTTAATATAACTTGTGAACACATTATAGCATAAGATCCCTCTCGGGGCCACTTGGCCGGGAAAATGTGGGTTCTAGGAATACGTCTGAGGTATTATATTGCCATATTATGTTTGCGAATGGAATCGGCATTATGCTCCTTTTCAGAATGTAATTGTTCATAACAATGTGTACTGTGAAAATTTTCATGGGTTTTGGCTGAAGCTAAAGTATTTTGTTTTGCTGTGGGGAATATTATCATGATCAGCCATAGCGTCCACTGCTGGACGAGGGCCTCCCTCAATGATTTCTATGATAATTTGGGGGGGGGGAGCCAATAATCGCCATGCTTGGCGCCCGCTTGGCAGACGGTTTGGCGATCGTAGTGGTGTTGTGATGTCACAGAGAGCGCTGCTCCCCGTCCTCTGAAGAGATCCGTCTTTCGCCTCTTATGACCCCCACGCCGGGAAAAGATGGGCTGGAGTGGTGAAAGATGTATTATTTCCGCCATCACCACACGGCTTGAGGAATATAAAAAAGAAGATTCAAGCGTGAACAACATTCTTGCTTAGTCTCTCTGTAAAGTAATAGATAGGTAGTTACTAAAACAGAATAACATTGTTCACTAGGATGTGATTAGTAGTACTTGAAAATTCGAGAATTCTCAACATTTTAATTTTTTGCTTCTGTTCCGGAATTCTACATAAGATATTATTATCTTGCATTTGCAACATCAAGTTGCATGTTGCATCAACCATTTCCATTCAACCTTCATTTATAGACCCGTAAATATTATGTGCGTCAAAATTAAATGCAGATGCCAAATTGTGGCGAGATACTACATTTTTCACTATTGAGATAAGACGAGTGAATCAGTAAAATAATATATAAAATTGAAGAAAAAAAACAACTCCAAGCTCGTGTCTTTTTCCCGAAATCACTTAATAAAAAATAGCGCTCCCAAATCCCAATTCAGTATGCAAAAGTAAAGAAAAACACGTTTTGTCTGTATAATTTACGACCGGCTCTAACCAGATGCCGATTCTATTCAATTCCTCGCTATTATTAAATTTTGCTCGCACACAAAAAAAAAAGAAAAAGGATTTATTGGCGCACTATTCGGAAACACAGAGACGGCTTTTTTCCAGCACCATATTCGTATTTTTCTCTTTTGGCAACGGTTATTGGTTGCGATATTAAATGGCCTAGCATTTTATTATATTGAACCAAAAAAAAAACAACAACAAAGTTCGCGCGGATTTTATTTTGCTTTCAATATTTTTTGGACTTGATATTTTTCGTCAATTTATTCCGTTTTATTGGCGGAGAGCTAGATTTTTGTGGTTTAGTTTTGGGTGGTTTTTGTATTTTTATTGTTGCGTTAGATATTTATTGAGAGTGTAGATGTTCTAGTTGTTGCTTTTACGGTTCATCATATAAAATCACTAACGGTAAAAAGTCTGAGGACCACGAGAATTCGGGAGTGTGATGATGTATTTTATTTACCTACGTTTACACAACAATTTTAACGTGAATGAGAAAATACGAGAATTAACAAAACCTGCAGTAAAAAATGCTTTATTTTTTTAAACGCCCTCAGTCAAGGTGGACTGATGATATGCGCAAGATGGCTGGCAAAAGATGGATGCGAGAAGCCGAAAACAGATCACAGTGGCGTGCAATTGAAGAGGCCTATGTCCAGCAATGGACAAGTATAGGCAAATGATGATGACAAATTTTTATCAGTCTCGCATTATAATAATAAAGAAAAACACATTGTTTTCCACCTTAATTGAATTCTTAAAAGAACACCGTCCGAGACTTATCCCGTCCATGAAACGGCCGAAAATGTAATAAAGCGTAGTGGATCCCGCTAGTTAATCAGGGGGAAGTATAATAAAAGGTCTAAGTGAAGGAGTTTAAGACGTGCCCTGAATGAATTCTCAAAAAAGAAAACTTAAGTACCTACCTCGAACCCTCCGGGTGGAGATATAACATCATCACTTTATTATTAGAGATAATAAACTCTACTATTTATTAGCCTTTTAATCTCTGGGTGTGCCGGAGCCATTTTATACAGACTTTTTAGATACTTTTACCTTATATCTTTTTTATACTGTATTTTATTTGATACTAGCTGACCTGGCAAACGTTATTGTGTCAATATACAGGAGGCGACTTTATCTTATACCTTTTTTCACGTAGCCTGGCTTGTTTCCCACTGTTGGGCAAAGGCCTCCCAAGCAAGTCTTCCACTCCTCTCTATATATTTCTATACCATATATTGATAATAAATTATACTATGTTTTACCTTTTAATCTCTGGGTGTGCGCGAGACATTTTATACAGACTTTTCAGAGCCTTTTACCATATTTTGGACAGGACTATACGGTAATTTATTTCATGTTCTTTAGTTTCTTTACAAAAACAAATTTGCCTTTTATGCCATTAAATTAATTGTTCTAGCGTCCCTATGCATTTCCTATTAGCTCCTTTAGGCCTCGATAGGAGTTAGGCAGCCACATCGGGGTTGACAGAGAAGCTTACTAAGCAAATGCCTATTTTATATTAGGTACTAGCTGACCCGGAGAACTTCGTTCCGCAAAGTTACAATTTTCCATCCATGATTATTGTGTATGTATTAACTGTAAAAGAAAAGCATATACTATCGCGGACTTTTTTGTAAATCTGTTCAGTACTTTCTGCGTGAAAGAAGGACAAACATCCATCCATTCTTACATCCAGACATCCAAACTTTCGTATTTATAATATTAAGTAGGATGTTTTCACGCGTGCTTACTGACCAGATGAACATTTTTGTATGTCTATTTATGAGCTGTTTGTATTAGGCATGTCGCGTATTTTGTGTTTAAACATCATTATAAATGACTTATGCACAATAATGTCTAGTGATATATTCATTAGCTTTTGGAATATCATTAATAACCTGTAATTTTTATATTATTCTTTTTGGCGTGCCGAACGTACCGTGTCATTAATAGGACTGGCGGTAGACGAAAAGCTTTTTCCACTGTCTTTGCCATAGCAAAAATCCATTAATAAATACACTAGCCTTCTAAGCTCACGATCCTTCAAATAAGAAAATTTGTTTATAACTCTATCTCACACTTCTTTTTTAACACATTACTTTTCTCAAGGATTTTCTCATCGATGTGACTATAGCACCCGACTCAAGCACTTCCACATGATCTCCTTACACAATCGAAGGCAACTTCATGGTATATTGTTTCTACACAAATTATTAAACAATATTTTAAACTGTAGCAATATACTGAAAGAAGTGAGGATAATAGTCCCCAGGACTATACCTCGGAAACCATTAACCAGCCCTTTCTATACATCTCCCGTGAGAACTAATTTAGGACTAAACGACCCCGTACGTTAGTATTTTGCGTTTTTAGGTGACCTGTAACGAACTACGTGTCGCTTCGAAGAAAGGGATATCAGATGTAATCGTATAATAGATATTCCACCGACTTCCTATATTAGAGAAAATAAAGTCAAATCCACAGATAAATATCTAAACTTAAAATCTAAATTAGTTTTTAACTTCGAAGACCGATCAAAGGTTCTTGGAAATATAGGCGTAACATAATGAACAGTATGTGATATGTAAATAACATACTGCTATATAATCTAAATTTTTATGTGATAAATATAATGTACATATTATAATTAATTCTGTTTAATGATATTATTTGATGTAATTTTTTTTTTCCTTTTTTTTTAACCAATTTGCACTCCTGTGTTATTTTTAATGCATTAATTTATTTATATTTTAATTTTTGTATTATATCTTTAGTTCATAATATTAATTCATTTCTCAACACCAATGTATTCTTCCAATTAACAAATATGTTAAATTCTAACTCCGCTGGTTGATTGTGAATGCTGTACGCACCTGTAATAGACTTACTTACCAGTGCCTAGTACATTCAAGCATGAACCTTAAAAAATGTTATAGTTTGTAAGTTGTTGGTGTGTCATAAATAAATAAATAAATAAATGAACGAGACAGAACTACAACGTCTACAGGCTTATATTTTAAACGCTAAGTCAGTCAAGAAAAGGGCTCATAATACCATATTTTTTTCCCATTCTGATCAATTGTCACTCACGCATCAACTGTCTTTCTGCGTATCGTAGGAGCTGACTATGGAATCTGGCGATTTAAGTTTCTCCAAGAGAGGGGGGGGGGTTAAAATAGTCCCCCACGCGTCTCAGGGCGCAGTGGTTGGGTGACACCGGGGCGTTCTTTGGAGATCCCGGAGTCACCCCTCATGCACCGTCGATGGCCACCGGAGAGGTTTTAGCTAGTGTGAGTCCGACATAACCTAGCCACTTTTCTGGGCAGCTGGGTATCTATCCATAAAGGGTTCCCCTTCGAAATAAAAAGGTAATGAGCTAGCAACTTGTAACTGAAGGCCCATATTGACATTCTTAGCTCCTTATTATGCTAACTATAGGGTGAAGGGTCCTTGTGACGCTAAAGTATTTTTAAGAAGTAAAATTTACTTTATGTATATTTTCTTTATTGTTATAATTTACAATTTTCTAAAATTGTAGTATGATTCGAACTGATTAAAGTTTTCTTGGTCAACGGTACAAAAGTTAATAACAAAAATATTAAACTGTTACCTTCACAATCAAGGCAAATTTACTCAGTTCCCTCCGCTGTAGGCAGATTTGGCTAAATGCCTTTGTCCCAATGTGAATACCTGCATTACCACCATAGCGTAAATTATGTGACGGCCGGCTTCGGGGCCCTAGCATAAGCCGCATCAAAGTAAACAGAAACCATTATATCCTGACCTCATGCGCTATAGTGTAAACATTGCACAGGCAGCTCTAGTTTAGCCGAGGATCAAAGTTATGATGAATTGCATATGAAACGCTTAATCCCGCACGTTCCGGTATCTCTATTCGCATTCAAACAATGTACAGCTTGTTTGAGACATAAAGCCCTCGATGTTATTTACTTTGGGGGTTACCGAGGCTTATTTTGCGCTGGATTTTAATGTGCATTTGATTTTAAAATGTTTTATGGCGTTATAGTAAAATAGTCCTTATGTACACAAACATTATGAATACCCCGCGAAATGTATGGCTTTTAACGGACACTAGACCATCTCTAAGTGAAGCTAAAGTTGATCTGGAACTAAGATAAGTAATAATAACCTGTACCCCATCAGTGTTATCCCGGTTTACCGGTAACCAGTTTATCCCGTCCCTGAAAGAAATTCAGGACAAATTATAGCTCACTAGCTGACCCGCAAACGTTTTTTGGACAACGTAACGTTGTGTTTCCCTGCTATCACATTCAAGCGTTAAACACATAAACCTTCCTCTAAAATCACTATTTTAAAGAAAACCGCATTAGAATCCGTTGTACAGTTTTAAAGATCTAAGCATACACAGGAACAGACAGCTGGAAACTACTTTGTTTTATACTATGTAATGATAATGTTGTTATTACGAGACTCGTAATTTTTGTCTACCGCACCGAAAAATAACCTATCATTATTTAACAACAACACCTGAACAAACTCATCTCAAAATTAAAATAAACAAAATTGAAGTAATAATGCAAAGAAAATTACGCGTTTTACGCAGACTAAGTAGGTTTGTCTCGAGCATAAACAACCAAGTACTTAAAATTTATTATTCTTTTAATACACTACCTAACTACCTATTTATCTCTAAATAATCCTGTGTATCTACACATTAAGTCAACTTCATACCCATAATCTATAGAAATACAGCCAATAAGCAACTAAATAGGGCACCGTTTTTTATATAAAACTCATTAATTATTTGTAGCCTGCTGGTTCGTGAGCTGATCTCGTTAAACGCATAGGATAATAATTATCTCTTCAGATCCTTACGGCGCGCCCCTTCTCCGGTTCGTCGGACGTAAATTGCTTAGTATCGAGTCTAAAAATGTTCTCAAACTGTGGGGTGATACGCGTCTTCTGTTTATAATTAAGTTACTATCGATTCCCCTAATTGTGAAACGAAAACAAAACGTAATCATCTTCACCAACATAATTGACAGTGTCGTTATTTTACCGCTGGTGTTTTTCTTTTTATTTTGTGGTATTTTGGTATGTAATATTTTCTTTATAATTTAGGTACTTATTGAAATAATTAATTCGCACTAGACCATTGAAGTAGAGTAGTCCTATTAAAATAAGTAGATAATTAAATAAATATTAGTAGAAAAGAAACTCGGCTATACTCGTAGTTTGAGAAACTTTGCATTATGAAATTCTAGTTTTAATGTTAATCGAGGCGTTTTTACTGCAGTATTTATTTTATGACTTGCTATATGCAAAGCGAGGCATGCTGGGCCTGATTCCATCATAACATGATCCCCAGTTTTCAGTATTTACTATGAAAAACCTATCCAACCGTAACATGATGTTAAACACATTACTTCATAATAAGATCTGCATAACCAGTTAATCGCGATAAGCATGAACTGGAGCTTTATTCTGTGCAATTTATTCATTTCTTCGGCAGGATAGTTTTACATCTTCATTTAACATACATACTAGTTATGTAAGTACATTTTTTGTACAGAAAAAACGGGACCTTTTCCTTACGACCATGAAACGGAAACCGTTTCCTTTGGTGGTATTATTAGGCATAACGTCCAGGTAAGGTATTTGCACTACACTATTATGCCGCAATGGGTTATGTCTGACAAAGAGGCACCTATATACATACTTATCCTCTATTTCCTTATTTTCAAGATTTTTATAATTCCGAACTTGAAGCCTAGGGCTCGTCTTTCTGTTTTTTTTTTGTAACTACCATTTTATATTGTCGTTGTTTTGCCAAAATTAATTATTAACAGTGTTTCCCTGCTGATATATGCGTGTATTATACATAAAAACCTTCCCCAAGAACCACTCTATCTATTAAAAAAAATACATTATCAGAAGTATTAACTCTTACCGTCTAAAATATCTATTGTGTCTATTTTACTGTCCGCCAATGTGTTAAAGATCTAAGCATACATAGGGACAGACAGCGGGAGGCGTCTTTGTTTTGTACTATGTAGTGATTGATGATAATTATGAACTTAACCTAATTATACTATCAGTGAGTTTAGGTACTGGACCACCGTTGGTCATTCTAGCCCATCTCTGGTAGGTACAAAATATTGCTGACACGTTGAAGTCGCTAAAGCCTCTGTCTTCCCCACTAGGCGTTGTGGACAAGAGTACGCACGTAAAATTCGTCCGGTCATTAATTAAAATCCATGATGCAGGTACACACATCAAAAGTGTCTAGGGATCAAGTAAATTTTAGAACATTGCAATCAAGAACATATTTTACAAAAAGTGAATTAATTCATAATTTATTCAAAATGTGGTGATAAGTAATTGATACAGGCATGAGGAATTAGGTAGGAGACAAATCCAGAAGATTAGAGTTGATTTAAATAAATTAGATTTTTTTTAGGAGCTCAATAGTTCTTGATCCCCAGACACTTTTGATGTGTGTACATATCATTAGGCTTTTAGTTCTATCTCACACATATAGTAAGTCATAAGAAAAGGATAGAAGTACACAATAACATGTTGTCAAGTATATTCTAAAAGCTAATAAACTGTATGTAAGTTATTGTCTGTTAACGGGCAGCTTAAGAAGCAAAGTGTTCAGTTAAAAATAAATAACTACCTTCATTCCTTTCAATGGACGCCATTTACCCGCGTCAAAGTGTTGCGTGTTGCTACAATTGTAACATAATTGTATGTAATTACCTGAAACGGAAAAAAAGATTTTTGCATTAATTTGTTCTTTTATATAGGTAATACAGGGACTGGAGTGGGTATGTGACTTTCAATGACAAACGTAAATATACTCATACCCATACGTAGTTGGAGAAGTAAGTATCACCTCATAAATTAAAATTACCACAATTTTACAAACTAAACACAAGACTTCGCTAAGAAAACAAAAGAAAAAAATTAAAAAGTTGATGCTAAAAAATGAGTTCTATGACAAGTACGAAATAACCAATTCCAGTAAGTATACCTGTCTGTATGTACGAATTTGTTTATTGCTAACGGGGTACAGTCGGCCATGAATCTTGTAACTGAAACACATATGAATGTCAATAAGTTTTTTTAAGGATCATTTTTTAATTTGTCACAATATAACAACTCTGCCTATTAAAACTGATGTACCATTTTCTTAGCAGACCGTACATATCATGAAAAAAAACAATAGGTAATAAATTAGCTAGCTAGGGTTAATCAGCGGCACTTGCTAAACATATGCCAACGGTTCACTAGTAGTAACTGCAGAAAAACTGCGTGAAGCCCTTTATAATATCGATGAATACCCAGCGTGATTACAAATACAGTGAGCGATTACCGACACCTCGGCGGTTGTAGTTACGAGGCCTAAATTACTTTAATTTGTACAAAGTGAAGTGTTCTTTTTTTTTCATTTATACAATCCATCCACGGAGCAAGCTGACAGCTGAAACGAGAAGTTTTCGTGAACAACCGCAAAGGGATATTCAATTTGCCTCACTTATTTCCCGTTTATTATGTATGATTTTTTCTTTATACCATTCACATTTCGACTGACTGGCTTATTGTTAGCAAATTCCATTGGTACAACCTACTTAGTGGTACTTACAGTTAAAGTTGGAAGTACGTAATTGTAGTGAGGTCGGTGTTTAAAAAATTAATGACCCATTAGCCAGGTGTGCTTAGTTCTTTTCAGAGTTGTGGTTACTTTGCTACTTAAAAAAACAGTAGGTACAGCGACGTTAAAAAATTAACTCATATTAGTCCGGCTTTGCAACCTTGTGGAAAAAAACACTAGGAAATTAATAAAAGAAGACAAACAAGAAAATGAAAACAGCCTATTTTCTTTAGGCACCGGGCTGGTGTGGAACGATCCAATGTGAATTCAGATTGCATTTCATGTGTGTATCTTGAAGATCTGTAGATTCAAACTGGCAAATAGTGTTTGATACTTTTTGTCACCTTATTAATATATTTATAAATCTGAATACCAATATTTTTTACTGATGAACACTTAGTAACCTTAGCTATATTTCTTTTACTATACGTAAGTAAATAACTCGACTTTAGAATAAGTGGTGGCAATTTGACATTGACCGTGTGACTGATTGACTTTTATCGTCTAAAGAATTTACGGTCTGCCTACTTATTTAGATGGAGATACCAGAAGTGTGACGTGCGATTCTAATTTAGATCCCATAAATTTCGAGCAATGTATGAATGTAATTCAATTCAATTTAGTTATCAAAGCAATCTGAGGCAGTTTACATGCGCGCCTACTCCCAACAAAGGCGGGCTAATCGAAGCGCGGCCATCTTGGATTTCGGCAACAATAGCTGCTCTGTGGAAATGACAATATGATCGTCTGCTCTGTGGGTATCTCTTGGGACGGGTATCAAACGCGCTGGCCGAGGATCGCTCTCACATAGTCACGAACAAATTAAGCTTTACAATTTACAAGCTGCCTTGAATGTACAGTAAGAACAGATCTGGTTCATGCGGTTATAGGTAGGTTACCTCCTGATAGTTTAGGTCGTTTTAGGAAATATGTCGATCTCAGCTTTGTTCGAAACCATTTTGCTATAGAGTCCTACTATGAATGGCAACCCTGACGTAAGTTGGCAACCTTTATTCAATAGACGTATGAACTGGCTATTCAAGACCTGAGTTCGGTCCAGTAAATAACTGAGTGCCTGTATTATTTGGTACACAATAAAAAACTACTTGAACAAAAAAAACTCGGTTTTCAGCACGTAATGATGAATAGACTTTTTAATATTAATTGAGCAATAATTATTATTCATATTAATGCATACATCGCTTAAAAAAAGAAAATTAAAAAAAAATAAGTTAGTATAAATATAATACTATGTCTATAACTCTGTCGTAGCGTCTACGATAGAGAAATATATGCGTATCTACATACATTTATTTCTATACAGAATAGGTATCAATACGAAAAACTCAAATAAAGTAACACGCAAATAAAATAATATTTACACAATATTTATTTTCAACTCGAAGTAAGATCTCGAGTATCTTTCTCTGTTTGTATAGTCGTCGACACGTCAGGGTATGCAATTTTTAACGTTATACTGAGCCTTTTTTTATACAAAATTGTTCAAGACGAAAGTTTTGTTTTAAATTGTTTTATATATGTACTTACCCCCCTACCACTAAACGCGCTGTCACTTATACAAAGGTTCACTAAAATTGGTTATTATCTATTTGACATTTAACTGACAAGTTAAGTTGTGCTTATCTTTGGAATAGTTATTTCGCCAATATTAGTAAGGCACTTAATCGTTAGTTTAGGCGTTATCATATAGAGATATGATCTGGTAATAGTATCTCATTATTTTTTTACCTTCGAAAAATGCCAACCCAACTCAAGCTCAGTGAAAAGTTCAAACTTTATGATTAGGTTATCCCGACTGTACAAAACAAATTTTCGTGACCGCATTTCCAGTTGAACCGAATATCCAATATCACTTCGTTTCTCTGTGTCTGTTCTTTTTTCATTTCTTCTTTTCGGCCTTTAATTTAATATAAAGCTTATTATAACTGACATTTCGTCCGGAATAAAAAAGAAGCACGGTTCGTGTCATAGGTGATTTATAATTTACGTTTCACACAGTCCAATAACCTAGAGTCGATATTTCTTTCTTTCAGGAGTGGAAATAGTAAAACTACACATACATACCAAGTTCGCTACAAACACTACAATATACTAATGCTAGGAATTTGCATGAGAAGGAGCGCCACCTTGAAACAGTAGTGTTACACGCGATGCCACACAGCTTGCACGTTTTAAATTCTCAAATATCCCATTATGCTTCAACTTAATTAAAAAATTCCGTACGCCACTTCCAGCGAGCAATTCTTGCGTACGGACGGCGTGGAAATACTTCCAACTCCCACTGTGCATATTGCGTCCAGATATTCAGGCAGCGAGCGCCACCGCGCCCCCGACCGGACTGACACCGGGGCCCGATAAAAGCAGAAAGAAATTCTTTTGAACGGATTCCAAGTTGTTTCCGAACTCAAGTTGTGCTCATTGTGCACCACAGACGGCGCGTGCATTTAGTATTTCGCCTATTCCATAACCGGGCAAGTTTTGTTATGTTTGCAGCCGCCGTCGCCGCTGCCTCTTGTTCGCGCGGACGCTTTCAGTTCCCACAACATTTCGAGAATACTTCCCACAGTTCAGTAAGGAGTCGGATAGGAAGCTGGTGTACACGGTGGTTGGGCAATTTGTCTTAGGACGTTCACGTGGCTGCCGAGGTAGGTACTAGAGCGCCAATGAAATGCTCGTTACCCTCCCGCTGCGAACGATTTAAAGAATAATTCAATACGCAAATAAAAGTTCCCTACACGCGGCCCGCCACGTAATGAATCTGGATACATCCACGCACGCAATGTTTGAACGTACCAGCTCGCAGGGCAAACATGCCCATTACCGAATAAAATTTCATAGAAAGGTTGGCAAACAGCGGTTGATGGAGCGCGCCATTAGAGCCCATGCATAAATTGTTGGTTTAGTGGGGACGGGTCGCTACATCTCCGCTTTCATACGTCGTCGCTCGTGGCCGGGCCTCTCACAGCCCTCCTATTGACGACGTAGAGAGCCAGTTAAAGGCCAATGTTTGAGAAACCTTAACGATATAGCCACTCAATAAGAACCTTTTGAAGAAAAAAAAATGCGAATTCATGCCCTCTCGGCGCGGCCCGAGCAACTGACGCGGAATCGCTGATAATTAGCGCGACCGCTCGCGCAGAAAAACTGACAAAATTTCTCATTCTAGACGAGCGCATTCGAAAATTAACATGGGCAATCATGCCGCTTTGTACAGACGCGGATTTTTATACTAAAAAAAAAAGACAGTTTTATTCAAGCCAATACTAGAAATGCCGAGCTAGGAATATTCACAGCTCGTCTAACCATGCACAGCTTTAAGTCTAGCTGTGGATGTTATTCAATATTCATGCGCGGTAGCTATGAAAGCGAGGATTATATCACAATCAAGCAAATTGCTTCCTACTCCAATAAGTAGTAATTTAATAGATAGCACATTAAGGTCAAACAAAGAACACATACCAACCTACATCAAAAACAACTTAACTCGTACCATGTGTAAGTTCAACTGAAGACAAAAACGGAAATGCGTCATTCATCGTTATTGCGTCCACCTGACATCAAAATAACCGGCCCATTATTTTCCTGTGTTTTATTTTAATGTATCCATGCGGCTTAACAACTTACTAGCTTTTACTACATAATAATTTATTCTAATCTGCTCCTTCGGACACAATACAATTGACATGTTTTTTAATTTACATCTCATGCATAGAAGGCCGCGGCCCACGCGCGGTTGTCAGCCTGCCAACCCACCCCAGCAACTATCACACCATAGAACATGGTGTAGAATAGATAGGTACTATCTCCTTACCTTACAGTCGATAAGCCGTAGAATATACGTCAACTACTGTGGTAGCGTGTACCCTTTTCACGTTGCTATGGGAACTTATAGGTATAAAAGTAAAAGTTACGTTAGTTCGTGAAATATTTACTCGCATTTTGGATAAATACTTGAGTAAAAATTAGTATTTTTATCCTCCAGCGGATAAACAGTGGGATAGAAACCCCTCTCTAGGTAGTTGTCGGATAAATGCATCGGAATATTGCTCAAACGTTCATGATCTCTAAAGCGTGGTGTAACGTGTGACATGATGATAGTCATTTTTGGCTTAATTACAACTTTAATAGATTTTGTTTTTATTGCTGTGACAAGTAGACCGCCCAATAACTCGGACAACACTTGAGCCGCATTTTACGACGTTTATTAAAATACTAGTGAGGTACCTACCCTCGGCGGTGTTACCCGCATTTTATTCCGTTCCGGTGGGAAATTCCAGATAAATTGTTGCCTATAAGTGTACCTACAGTACATTGTGTTAATCTAAGCTGTTAGCTTACTCCGTACGAAATTTTATGAAAATCACTCCTGCCGTTTAGACGTGAAGAAGTGACAACAATCACTAACTGTAGGCTTTAACTATTAATGTGATAATTGAACTAGTAAAATTATTTTAACAACAACATTAAATGAGGGTTATTTCGAAGTCGTATCGCATACAGCCAAGACATACCTATGTACGTGACACGAATTATACCGTCGTAACACAGATGCGTGTGACATCACTGTCATAATAATATCAACGTAATATGAACGTAACAGATTATCATATGAATAATAATTATTCCCTACTCAGTATTTCAAAAGGTCAGTAACTAAAAATTTCATTAGCGCTTTTTTATGTTTATTAATAATCCATATGAAGAAGTCTTGCGTAAAGACACTGTACTGGTTTTTTATGGTAGAATCTTGAGATTATGACAGCTGTCACAGCTAAATTACTGTTATTAGTCCCTTAAAATAGGTTTATTACAATTAAAAGCGCTTCAATAAGGCTTTGTAACTCTTTTTTCATACGAGTTACAAATATCGTAACACGTGATTCTTGGCCGTCCATGTTACGTCTTCTAGTTATATTGTAAGTGCAAATGGACTGTACGTAGGCTGGTACGTTTGTAACGCGACACAATAGTCAAGGTTTGACAAATGGCCGGGGACGGGTGTCGAAGTCGGGACCACGGGCCTAACTAATGGACGACAAGTCAACATCGAATGCCTTGTCCCCATCGATAACGCTATAATAAATTGTGGGACAATTTGAGAAACATCTTGTACTTGTTTGTTTTGTATTAAGTAACACTATTGTTTTTTGTTTTTTCGTAACAGGAAGATTTATCGACACCGTTTATTGTGCTTTCGTATGGAATTTATTCCAAAGCAAGTGAAGTATTGCGTGGAAATTCTATGTTTTCTACATTGCTCAAGTTCTGTAAATTAATCCTACTAATATTATACACGGGAAAGTTTGAATGTATGAATGTCTGAGTATTACTCTTCCACGTAGATACCATTCAACAGATCTAAAAAAATCTTTATAATAATACAAGTAAGTATCAGATCAGAATAACATTATAAATAATATTTGATCCCGAATTTCCCAAAGGAACGGTATAACATTGCGGGAACACCGGAGTACGTATGTTTGATAAAATGACATAAGCAGAAAGCTAAGGCCAGTGTTCTTAAACAAAGGGCGTGACTCAATTGTCGATGTCAAAGTTTGAGTGAAAAATGGAAATTACGCGAATGCAATCGCGGGGCGTCCACTAATCAATACATAATATAAAACAAAATCGCTTCCCGGTGTTTGCTTATTTCTTTAAAACTACGCGGATTTTAATGCTGTTTCTTTTAATAGGTAGAGTAATCACTCCACTCCAGAGGAAGGTTTTTATGCCTAACACATGCATAATGTGGTAGGGAAACATACAATATCAGCATTGAACTCGTGTGAAGCCGGGGCGGGCCGCTAGTGTTAGAAAATTTGTTAGTTATTAAAGGCTTTGAACTAAACATAAGTCCCTTGGATTAAGTCGTTTATTAACCGGAATAAATGCTAATAAGAGATTATAGATATTTTATTTAGCATGTCATCATATTATGAATAATAATTTTGTCAGTTACATTCTCGGACGGAACCGGAGGCGGAGATTCGAACGCAACAAAGTCCTGCGCTTTGATGTAGAAGGAATACCGTTAAAGTTTTCTTCTCAAACAAACCGAGTGGATTTTCAAAGTTTGTTAATCAAGAGAATATCACAGATAAGTACTTCTTCTGAAGTATTCCGGTGCATTTTATTCATCATTTGCTTGTCAACATGAATCTTGTTGGCCGTTTCAAAATTTACATCATATTACTATTTGCTAACATAATTATTGTAGTCTGACACTTGATTTAAATTCAAAATCATAATCATGAAACTACCTTTGCCATGAAATCTTTCCGAATTACGATATTACATTTCAAGCATCTCGGATAGCCCACCGTTTACCAAATAGCAATTTTTAACGGTTGGGTAGGAACCGTACCTAATAATAATAAATAATCCAACAAGTACTTAAAAGTTCATAACCTAAGCACCTGTCAGCGGTGGGAATCGAACCCACGACCCTACGGAGCAGAGGCAGACATGCTGATCATTACACCAACAGGCCCGTTAGATTTACAAATAATTAAATAAGGAACAGTTAGTAATTTAGTTGAAGAATGAGGAGTTTTCCTTAAAAAAAAATCAACAAAAAAGCGAGTCCGAACACGAACGATCATAGAATAAAGTACACACATCAAAAGTGTCTAGGGATTAAGAACATTTTTAGCTCTAAAAAAATCGAATTTATTTAAATTAAATCTAATCTTCTGGATTGGTCTCCTACCTAATTCCCCATGCCTGTATCAATGACTTATCACCACATTTTGAATAAATTATGAATGAATTCAGTTTGTAAAATATATTCTTGATTGCAATCTTCTAAAATGAACTTGATCCACAGACACTTTTGATGTGTGTAGTTGCATTTCTTACGTTTTGAACTATCTTTGACAGATGGAAATATACCTACTAAAATAATAACAAAAGTTTTTCTTAAAACGGGTTCTAGCTGATACATTGTGGTTCCTTAAATAATACCTACCTAATTATATCAAGACGAACGATAACCGTTATTGCCATATGCGGTTTAATTACTTAATTCGATATCAAGTACAATCTTCATTTCAACTTGAATGAGCTTAAATCCTTGACACACGCAAACCTCTACGGGTCCCCAGTGAAACTTAAAATGTTTACCTCAACGTGACCGCACAAGTACATGAAAAACCTGAACAATAAAACTGAACATAACATTCATCGAATGATAATATGTAAATTGCTGATGCAAAAGATTCAAAATCAACTTTTGATTAAAATTATCAATTGAAATGCTGCGCCTTTTATAGACCTCATAAATATTCAAATGGACAACGGCATGCGACCTTTATATTGAATGAGTTCCTGTTTTATTGGCAATAGGGTCGATTATTGTGTACCGTGGTAAAGGGCGGCATGATAGTCTTCATATTATCCCTCCCACGTATCGCAGAATTGTGATTTCAAATAACTTCATTAGTATTGTCTCTGGGCTCTATTATGTGAGGGCCAATTCCGCTACATAATTAGTCAACAAAAAAAATGCACTTCACGCCCTTTTTAATCACAAGACGGGGTAGGCAGAGGCACTTGCTAAGCAAATACCCACGATTAACCAAGCGTATTTAGCCCAACGTGAAGGGACAGGAGGCGAGCACATCGCCGTAATAGAGTTCACATACCTTATGGTATGCGGGTCTCATCTGGATGCTGTCCTTCACCGTATTAACGTTGCGTAGCGAAAGACACCCATTACACGCCTAGTAGCTACAGCAAGTCTCGAACCGACAACCTCCCGATTGCAGAACCAAGAACAGTAATATTCCACTTGATCATTATACACTGCTGTTTTCAAAACAAATTAAAAAATATATATGTATTGCAGCATCGATAGTTCAATCACTACGTGGAATACTCAAGGTATTTTTTTTTCATGTTTAACAATAGTATAGTTTAAGGTGAATGTTTGCTTAATATGAGTAATAAAATGTATTTATAATACAGTAGGTATCAATAGCCAGTATGCATTATATACCAGCAGTGGACAATTATGTGGCTAATGATGATGATTATAAGAAAATATTAAGACATTAAAAAAAACAGAGCATAAAATACTTTCATGACCTCTTATCACCGATTTATAAAATTTTGTGCAGCATCGCGACGATAATCATCACGTCTTCTAAGGTTATGTTACCCTCTCTAGGGATATGGAAGTGAGTTTATGTCAGTCTACGTTAGAGCAGGCATTGTTTCGTAACAGGATTGTCGTTCTTACCGCGTAGAAAATAAAGAAAAATAAATACAAGTAGAAATTGTTAAATCACAGCAAGGACGAACGGGAAAAAACAAAGCAAAATAACAACACGAACAACTAAATAATTCACAAAAGGTAGACATAATCTGAAATGAAAACAGTAACGGGAGGTACAGTCAACATTATGTCATACTTATGTTTTAAATTGTGCTGTTTTAATATTATATCTGATACGAATACGAGGGCTGTATGATATTTTATGTCCGAACCTACGAGCTATGTGACCTCTTTTTTAATCTTGAACGCTGTTGTATTTGCTTTTGTTTTTAATGGCGCGAAAATTAAAAAGTTGTCAATTGTCAGATATTCCAACGCATTAAAAAAAATTTAATAAGCGAAATGTGTATTACTTTTATATGAAAAAAAACGACTATACACAACAAAGACCGCTTCAACAAAGCTTTATCGCTTCGTGACACAGTTGACAGATTTCTTTAAGATTCTGTAATAAAGTTCTGTAAAAAGTTATAGTAACTAAGTGATAAAATTTTCTTTGTCATGTTCGCCAACCATCTAACGAAGTCACGACGCATTTTGCTCTCTCGCTCCTAGCGATACGAGAAGATAGAGAGAGCAATATGCGCTCTAACAAACACGCATACAATTGCTCTACAGGTCGAACAACTCAACCACACGTGTTCCTGTCTGTACTATAACGAGACGGGAAAGCCACTTGCCTTCCTCCCTTTTGGGGAGTTATCTCATTTGTTTACTTTTTATTGTGACTTGTAAATAAACAGTTAATAGTTACTGTCATGCAGAAACAGAAAATACTTTTATGTAATAGCGAGATTGTGGTCAAAACAGTGGTCTATAAGTTTTGATGACAACTCCTATGCCATTAAAACATCAATGAGGTAGAGTTGATGATTGTGACAAGTAAAAGTTAACTTTATTTTCTAATGATAATCATATGAGTAATCAACCGTAGAGTGGTAGACCAGTTGCCGACTGTACAACCGGGAACAACGCTAAGCAGAGTTACATTGGTCAAAGTGATTTTGCAAGTAATTCCATGCGTAAAAAGTTTATTAAAATATTTAGAATGTTTTAAAGCCATTTAAATTGTTTACATTTTGTTTAATTGTTATACTGTGTTTATACTGCTATGAATATTGTTTTTTAAACACAGTGAACAAGCGTTTGACCACCATCCTGCCTGATGTTAAGCAGCCATGTGGTCTACGATGGAGCACACTTGTTCATAATGTCCTTTCTTTCTTCTTCTTTCAGAAGTGGCTCGAAGGTCTGAATCAACACATCTCCGAAGTGTATGTGCAGTGGTCACCCCCTTAAGGATTATACACAGGGGTTAATGTATTTATGTGACTTCTTTCTTCTGGTAAGCCCTCGGTCACCCTCAAGTAGGTACAGATTTTTATCTTTATTACATATGAATGCAATTGAGTAAGCTTATGAATGGTTCAATTACTAAACAAGTCGTTTGGCTAGTTGTTTTCTTTGTATTATAGTAGAGTATTTTCCTTTAAAATACTTCCATTTGTATAACTTATATAATATTTCTTTTGCATAATAAATGTAGAGGAAAATGTTATAAAAAAAGTATTATTAATTTATTTATTTCTACGGTGAATGTAGAGTCGCATAATTTGCCAGTTACGTACTATTACGTATTGTAAACACGGAAGTTTGTTTGGATAAATGGATCTTCGTTACTCTTTCACGCGAAAACTACTAAACTGATTTATAGTAAATTTTACAATAATACTGCGTGTAAGAATACACCAAGCAATGGTTTAAGAAACGTTGTTGGGCTCGACAATGTGAACAACTTTTACTATAGCGACAATGCGGGGAAATGATTTTTTTTCTCCGCACAAAATGTCATCTCTTGAAGCAGAAAATTGTCTATATGTACAGGGTATTCTTGTTTAGGGTCAGATAACGAAATGTGGAAATTACCTGGGTTATTGATATTATAATTATTAAAGTTTTACAAACTATTTTATTGCAACGAATTTAATAACTTTTAAGCGATTAAAAAAAAGAGTTCCGCCTTTCATTTATATGCTCTTTTTTGATCGCGGTTAACTTCGTCGTACATGAACCGATTTTAATGATATTTTTTTTTTTGGAGAACCAAGATACAAATAAGGTATGGTGATGACATATCGAGGGGAACTTTATAAATACGTATAGGCGAGGGATTGATAGAAGTCTGTTCTTTTTTCTTTAAAATTATGTTTTTAACACATTGGCGGACAGTAAAAAAACACAATAGATGTTTTATTGTTATGACGGCTATAGCCGTTCACTGTCCGGGAAATAGTTAAGTAAAAGTGTTTATAAATACTACGATTATTACAAACGTATATATAACTCAACGAAGAACCTACTATTCGGTAAGAAAAGCTCATAATATGTACACCTTGTGCGATTGAGTTTTAATTCTCAAGGGCGACGGCCATTGTATTTAAGAGTTATTTCATATCTGACCTCGCTCTTGCTACTACTTCTGAGTCATCGCGTAACACCTTTTCATTAACACGCCGTTTCCGTTTCCAATTCCATAATGAACGGCCTACCTCACCAATATTATTGATATTCGACGGAATTAAAAATCATATTTAAGGGAAGTGGACAGAACCTTAGGGTCACAAGGACCATTCGGTCATATCAGTACACAGTATAAAACAAGCGTCTGTGGTCCAGTTGGTCGGATACTTGACTAGTAAGGAGGTCGCGGGTTTGAGTCCGGCTACGGGATGTGTACCAATGGGACTCTTTCAAAGACTATACACACAACGCAACGCTCGTAGGTAGAAGGACAAAATCGTGATGAAACCCTTACATCACATGGTGTGTGAACTCTATAACGGCGATGGGCTCACCGCCTGTCACGTTGGGTTAAATACGCGTGGTCAACTGTGGGTATTTGCTTAGCAAGTCCCTCTGTCTACCCCGCTTTGAGATTAAATGTTGTGTTTTTTTTTTCTATATAAAAGATACCGATTCTGATGGCATAACACGCGTTTACGTATTTTTGTTTCCTTAAAAAAAACTATTATTCAAAGAACAATGCGATATGGCAATAGCTATTTGTACTACATGTATACGCCATATGACCGTTGGGGCCAAACGAGTTCTCGAGTGGAGACCGCGTCTCGGCAAACGCAGTGTAGGACGCCCTCAGGCAAGGTGGACTGATGATATACGCAAGATGGCTGGCAGAAGCTGGATGCGAGAAGCCGAAAACAGATCACAGTGGCGTGCAATTGGAGAGGCCTATGTCCAGCAGTGGACAAAAGTATGGGCTGATGGTGATGATGATGAATAATTAGTTGTTATATTGTGACAAGTAAGAAATGAACCTTAATGTCTAATGATATTAATATGAGTTTAAACTTTAGGTTGTTACAGTAAATTCTTGGCCGACTGTACATACTCCGGGGTCAAGTGTGCTACACTCTCATGGTTGCATCGCTCTGGCATCAAAGCGACAAACGATTTTGTTACCATCAAATTAATGATTCGTTTTTAATAGCCCCATAGTTGCACACATATCTACGAACGCGTCTCACAATACCGCACTAACTTACCTTAAGCTTAACTACAATTAAGTAATTCATATATCAAAAAAATCAAATCAAAATCAAAAAATCGTTTATTTCTCTATAAAACTGTACATGTTGGGTATAGCTACCTATAGTTGCACCAGAATATAAGTTATAAGTTGCTTGTGAAAAGGTAGCAGTTGCAGCTGCTTTCATAGCTAGGTTAGAAGACTAACCTGTGTTTATGAAAGACAGGCTCAATTTATGAAGTACAAAAAAGAAAATAACAAAAAGAAAAGTGAAAATACTGTGCAACTCAAAGAACATTTCATATTGTATTGATTAAGTATAAAATTATTTAATGACCCACATAGTTAGTATAATTGTGTGGATATATGTATGTGTGTGTGTATGGTGTGTGCGTGTGTGAATGTTGTGTGTGATGTGTGTATGTGATGTGCGTATCTGTGTGTTGAAATACCTAATTAATTATTGCGCATGAGTGTTAAAAGGGGCTTACAATTGATTCTGTGTCATCATAACTTAATTTAAGCAAATAGTTTTTAACTCAATATATATTTAAAAGATACGCAGTGTTTTTTTTAAGTATGTATAAAACCACAAAACGAAATTTCTACATAGCAAGCTATGTACGTACATATGTTTCTATTTAATTACTTTATAAGATACCAGTAAGTATCTAAATAAATTAACATAGGAAAGTACTCGAAGCATAATAGCCCGCAATCAATCAGTACCTCAATCAGGGCCTACGAATCAGTCGGATAACTTAATCGGACCATTACGACGACATCGCCCAACATTACAATATAATGGGGCCAGGGAACTAAAGATCTAAGGCCCTTATTCTAAAACGTGAACCAACCACTACTCGGGTAAGTTGTATGTCTTGTCGCACTCTAATGTAAAGTGTCAAAAAGAGACAAATACGCGTCAAGCATTACGTTTTTAAGCATTTATCTTTCTTTCAGTATACGGACCTAAAGCTATTTCAAGTGGGTACTAAAACGCTGTGATTGGATGAATGTTTAGTAATACGAGTAACTAAATGTACTTACTCCGTTTATTCCGTACTTCGTTGTACTCAGTTCATCACGTTCCCGTGGGAAATTTGGGATTAAATATAGCCTATGTGTTATTACGATGTATAAGCTATATTATAGCAAAGTTTAATCGAAATACGTTCACTACTTTTTGTCTGGCAAGCTTTCCAAATTATAATATTTTGTGGCTTCGCTGATGACAACAGATTACTAATAGTAATATACTTACAAGCCAAATAAATTATTGAAATACGTGTCCAGAATTAGGTACTCAACGTGAAAAGCGACCTAAGGGATTATTGGCTCGTTACTATTCAAAACCAAACTGTGAAGCAAAAAGAGGTCTAGGAGGAAAAGGTCTCTGAAGGTTCTATCCGCCACATTCGGAATGATGGACTTAAATTTACGTATGTAATTGGCACTTAATGTTAACCATAATATCATAAACTCATTTTGAAGAAAGGTAAAACTAATTTCATATATTATATGTGTCAAGGGAAATTAAATTAATTTACAGTTTTATAAAAGTCTAACGACTAAAAACAATACACTTCACGCCTTTTAATCCCAAAGCGATGTAGGCAGAGGCATTTGCTAAGCAGATACGTTTTAATAGGCGTATTCAACCCAAAGTAATAGGGGGTAAGCCTATCGCTGCTATTAGGATCGTGTGGTTCATAGACATGCACCGTATGTGCGTTGCGTTGCGTACATAGGCTCTGAAAATGGGTCCCAATGTAACTTGCTCAATACAGCTAGTCTCAAACACACAACCTCCCAAAAAGGCTTTTGTAATTTCAGTTTGTTATTTTCTCAAAAGATGACGCTACGGTGTCCTATGGCGATCATCAATCAAATCCTCTTTGACCGAAACTTCTTCCATCAACTTCAATCAATGTAAAAAAAGTGTCACGTCGTATTTAGCTGTAAGCTCAGACCAAACACAACTAGACTTGAAAGCCGAGTTCATTCTCTCTCTTTCCCACCAAAATGTATGGAAAATGATGTACTTCTGGATCCAAACTGTCCCTTTTACTACTCATTTGACAGTTGGGATCCCGATTTACCCTGATCAACCCTGATGGGCAAAAAGACACTGCCTACCTAGTATTTTGGCTACCCGACCTAATAACAGAGTTATTGCTAGATCTTTTTTAGTTGTATCTACTCACGACATAGGCTGACGAAGATCCTGTGTTTTGTGGGTGACTAGGTAGGTAGAGGTACCTATATTGAGTAAAAGCAAGTTACCTATACATAGGTGTCAATCCTTGGGGATTACCTACTGACTACCTTGTCGTAAAAGTCTGTGCACGCCACTGATACGCAGTGATGGACAGACGATATTGTCTCTTACTCTTTCACTCCTGCATGTTTCTCATAACGTTGTTTCGTTTTACTCTAAACGTCAGTTTCGGGTTACTTGTCTAGTTGTTTTCGGTCTGAGGCTGTAAGCTTCTGGTTGACAATCGATACAGTAACTATTAGTGACCTCTATCTGTCTGTCATAAATGAAAATGAGTTTAAAATTCCTCATTGCAAGTTGATGTTTGTTTGCAGATCACTGGGCCTTTGTGGCTCCGAAACTCTTACCACAATGTACAAAAAAAAGTACGGAAACAATGTAAGGAGGTAAAAGGTAAAAACCATTTCTTTAAACCCGTTCAACTTCTTACGTCATTAGCGTCACTATAATTTAAAGAAGCATTAAATATTAAAGGCGTTTATAATTAAGTCATTTAGTAAATGTGACAGGCGACTTAATTAAAAGAATCGATGAAGAAGAAATAAAAGTCGTTATTTTCACTCGATCGGTCCGACTTTTGAATAAAAAGTTAAAGCGTTGGTAGGTACTTAGTTTACATTCACGCCTTTAATGAGACTATTAATAATTGGTAAAGGAAAAATTTATGATCAAATTAAGAAATCTTCTTATTTGATATCGGTGGAAAAGCACTTTGTACCTGTTTATTCTGCACTATAAAATAGTCTAAAACATAGAATTTCCAACGGTATCAGTATTAAACAGGATTCTTTATTCAATTAATAAAAAAGAACCGTTTGAGGTAGGTATATACTATCCTACTTTAAATTTTAACGCACAAATAAAATATATCTTATATTTCATTTTACTTACGTTTTTTTTTAAAGCAGATGTGTTGACTAGTGACCATGTGCACGCGACTGTACTACAAACTGGTCAAACAAGTAAATGGTAACTTTAAACGCCATGCAAAAGCTGCGCCGGAGTCGACGCACGCTCGCTCGCTATCTCTCTATCGTGATTAATTAATAACGCTCAATTTACGTAACAGAAAAAAAACATGTTCTATTTTACATGTACTATAAACTTGATGATTTTATTAAAACAGGCTAGGGATTTTTATTTTTTTTAGTTTTTTGTCGTAAGGTGGTTAAATTGCATACGGATGTATAACATTTAGCTATCGACCCCGATTTCGTACAAATCACTAAAGTTTTCGAAACTATTCTATCACTTATTTTATCAGGGATTAAGCAATTTTTTTTTTGCAAATCGCTACGTTACTTTCGGAGCATATTCAATGCAAACGAATAAAAATATTTATGATAATAGTATACCTAGTAGAATCGGACGTATATTATTATGAGACAGCCTATGATGTCTCACACATTTAGGTTTGCCAACAAAATGGTCCTAAAGCTTCACTTTAAAACCGAATTGACAGTGGAAGGCACAAGACTGATCATCGTGGCTCGCTTCACGGAAGGCCTAGGTCCAACAGTATGCTAACATGATGATGACGATACTATCCATCAATCGACACCCACAAAAGTCCCCTGAGCAAAAGCATCATTCGTAGTTTAACCCAATTATACAGAAATTCAACCAAAGCTTTGGACTGAAAGCTAAACAGGCAAATCGCTATAATAAATACAGATGTTTTTTTTATGATTACACTCCCTCTACGAATCCTCCCCTAATGTTGCCCGGAACCTAACCTTAGTTTCGCTAACGTCAAATTTACTACACGGCCAAATTTAATTGATCTTTTACCCCTATTATTATTATGAACTTTCAGCGCAAGTTAAATTGGATATTCAACGTCGACCTCTAGTTCCCTTTTTTCGCATAAACGAGGGACCCGACTTGTTTATGGTAACCTGATAGCGAGCAATTAATTAAAAGGAAAGTGGGTACAGTCACCGACACGCTATTTCGTACATAACCGTTATTACTTGACACCTTGTATAGTACAATTTATTTAACACTAAAGCTCGTAATGTTCGCGAAGATGCCATGAAAAAAGGACAAGACGGAACATCGTCGAAGACAACAAATTAAACTGTGTTAGTCATATTTTTTTAGTGCGTGTCGGTAAGTTATTACTGGTAGTACATGAGCTATGTTTGTGCAAAGGTATCTATCAAAGGCAGAAGGACAAAGTAACATAAAACCTTGGAACTGCCTTTATATGGATCTTCATCCTCCTTTATGCATAATATATGATGTCCCGTAGCGAAACAGTTAGGCCCCAGCGACGCGACATTGCATATAAGCAATGAATAGACTTTTATAGATATAGGTAAGTAGTAGCTAAAGTAGAGAAAAATAGACGCAAAAAGTTGACACATACAAGGCATGGACTAATTGCTGTACATAAACTTAAATCCTTAATGTGTTTCAGAAGCTTTAAGCTCAGTTACATTAGTCACACACAATATTTTGTATATTCGTTATTAAAATGCATAACTTCTTACAACCTTTTAAAATAAAAGGGACTTCAAATTCCACCCAAATAACTTCTCTAAAATAGCCTTAGCGTCCGAAAACGCAGAGTAAACCAACACAAGAAAAATCACCCTTCATCATCATTATCATCAGCCCAAATTCGTCCACAGAAACTAAAATTCATCGAAGATAAATAGCAAGCGCTATATTAAATTCTGTAATATGTTAATACTAGCGACCCGCCCCGGCTTCTCACGAGTGCTATGCTGTTACCAAGTGTTTCTCTACTACATTAGGCATGTTTACATATAAACCTTCCTTAAGAATCACGCTACCCACCAAAAAAAACCGCATCAAAATACGTTGGGTTATTTTAAAGATCTAAGCATACATAGGGACATACAGCGGGAGGTGACTTTATATATTTTATATTTCTATAACGCTGACATCACATTTACGTCTAAACTCATAAATCTATCCGGTCCATAATACCCCGCTTTGGGATTAAAAGTCGTGAAGTTTTTTATTTTGTTTTTTTAAACAAACAAATATTCTGGTCACGTAGACGTTACTTAACCTATTACCTTAACTTAACAGAAGTCGAAGCCACTTGGTGGCAACGGCTAGTTATTCTTTTGCGATGAGATAGACGTGAAAACCCACATGCCACAAAACACTATAAGGAAACCGCAAGGTTCTTTACAAAATTACACTTTCGTCCATTAAAGCTAGTAGGAGGGAGGCTTCGCGGGAGTCGTTATAATGTAACAGATGTCGGGTCCCACACTGCATTAACGTCCATGTCTACAATATCAGGCTATGGTATGACGGCATGCTAATATTCCCCTTGAAGGGCTGACTGCCGCTTTTGGTGAAAATCGATTTTAAAGTAATCTGTGCCTTTATAGGAAGGCTACTGTTTTGTTGTTGTTAAACAGAGTTTCATAACTTGTTCGTTGTTCACGGTCTAAGGATAGAGTTATTTCGAAAACTGTGGACACTGAAAAAATAATGTATAATAATATCCTCATTGTGAAGACAACATAAAATAATGTAATAAAATAATGTCCGAAGGTGGCGTGAAAAGTACTCGAAACCGGAGGTCATGTATGAAAAGATGTATGAATGTAGATGAAGCGAAAGGGGTATGTCAGGACCGTGACAAATGGAGATCTGTAGTCTCTGCCTACCCCTCTGGGAGACAGGCGTGAAATGTATGTATGTATGTACATAAAATACGTACTAATTCAGTATGATTATATGAACTGCTTTACAGGTTAGTTTTTTTTTTATAGAAAACACTGATCCCAGCATCAATGAGGATGTACCATACATAAGGGTCTCCAACGTGAAAGGAAATAACGTTTGAGGAAAGTAGTATACGAACCCGAAATATACTTTAGTAAACACTACGTTGAAATTAAAAGGTATATGTTTTATTTTCAAGTTATATTACGAGTAAGTACACGATTCAAAACAGTCCATACGTGTCCTCACTATAAAACGTTGTTTATCTGTAAGAGACATCGTCTACTGTGGATCGTGATAGTTCAATCTTCCTCAACAGTCCTAGAATGAAAATAGGCAAAATCAACGTATTATAATTGTTTTATTACTTACATACACTGTCGAATGCAATGTTTCTTTGTATCCAGTGAATATATGAAATGTTGTTATTTTATTTTTGCTCTAGCATGTAAGTTTGTTACTAAATTAAATAATAAGTACCTAGAAATTTCATAATTTTAATATCTATAGATATTTATATGTAAAACTATAGGTTTATATATTGTGTTCGAACCTATATTTATAAAATGAATATATACTTTTTTATCATAATTGTCTTGTATCTGTAATGATGTTAAAGTGCGTGTAAATAAATGTAGAGCTATAAGAACACGGCACGCGTCGGTAATAATGATTGTGACATTTTATAGCGATTTTATAACGAGATTCAGGCGGAATGGCTGCAGTTATAACTTTTTGATATTTCAATTAAGAATGCCGTTTCAACAATGAGTGTGGAAGTGTCTCGGTTTATGTTCGCCTTTTATTTGACTTTTTAATGATCATTCTCGTCAAGGATTTATGTCTCGAGTTGAATAAAACGGGCCATATAATAATTTCCCGCATTTTAATATCGTTCAATGGTGATGCGTAGCGTTTAATGTTTCGTTTATGACGTTTTTAACGAAAAGCTCTGGCTGTAATAACGAGCAAGTTAATTATAAGGTAACAGACCTTGTAAGTAAATAAAAATTAGTAAAAAATTTGCGATTTTAGTAAAAAAATATCTTAGGAAAATAGTGTACAAACATGTATTACTCAGTGTTTTGTCTTTTTCCGTAATATGTGTAAAATTAGACAATGTACAAGAAAGAGCGTACTTACATATATTTCATAGTTTTTAACTACCCTGTCTTTTTAAATACCTATCACACTTGCTGAGTTGCATTATAGCTATGCACCATTTAGTCTGAAAACGTACTACATTAAATCTAAAAACAATAAATTCAAAGTTAATTTAGTTGGCCGACATTCACGTAAATAGTCACGTAGATGATTCTTGTCACGTCGCGTCGAGGTGAAATTACACCGAATCTTTCATTAATAGAAAATTACTTGTGAATCATGAGACTGAATGATTTATACGTTCTAGAAAGATTAGTTTTCTGACAGCTTCGCTTAGGTATAGCTTACTAACAATATTCTGTAAATTACATATTGTTTCTATCTATAGAGTAACTGCTAGAAGAATACTTTTTGTATTTGTTCTTTAGAGTTCTTGTAAGATCGGCATCGTATTGATTTGAAGTGTTGTGTTATAAATTAATTGTAAGGCAGACTTTAGACCTTTTTTAGACCTTTAGTAAGTTTAAACCGAACACCGACAAGTCAAGACATTAGTCACTGCATTCAGTAGGTAGGTCAAAAACTGTTCACTACTATCCTTATAATTTCATTAAACTATCTCCAAAGGTTGCTTTCATCCCAAGACAAATGGCACGTACATATTCGTCTACTATACTTTTTTTTAAACACGGAGAAACCCACCACCATCCCAGTCCTACCTGCCTCTCGGCGTACAGGCCATTCGCTGGAGACGTGCGTTTTTACATGATAACTTCCTTAGACTATAACACCTTTACTAATAAGCTCGGTGTAACTGGGGAATAGTTATACCGTGTATATTAGCACGACGCTAGGACTGTACTGAAAGAGTGAAGGGACATGTGTAAACGTCATATTATGTTATTTATCTATAATAATTATTGGCACAATTTTCCGCCGCCGTCGTCTTCGGTCAGAAATTTTCCCCATTTGGTAATGAAACAAGAGAAAAGTGCTAGTGGCGCCCCCTCGTGGATGATTTGCGAGACGACGCGACCTTACTAGTCGTAAGCACACATTAATGTCACGCGACGCAGTTAAGCTTGGAGGGTACTGGGGGGTAGTCACGAAAATGAAGCCAGAAATATTGTATTAAAAATGTCTCATTTAATGGTACTCAACACGTACGGTTAAGTCGAAATTAAATACCTACTATAAAAAATCTTTTTTCACATCTAAATTACTGGCATAACTTCACAACACATTACATTTACCTACATTTAGTCAGGTAGGTTGGGTAATGAAAACAAAATAGTACCTACTCATTTAGGATTTCAAAAGAACGTGTCGTGATTTAGTTGTAAATAAAATAGTTAGCTATGTAGCTTTATTTCCTTTAATATCTGATGAAGATTTCTTGACGATATTTTATGTACCTATTAATGACCTTACATACATGTACACACATCAAACGTGTCTAGGGATCAAGAACATTTGTAACTCTACAAAAAATCTAATTTATTTAAATCAAATCTAATCTTCTGGATTGGTCTCCTACCTAATTCCCCATGCCTGTATGAATGACTTATCACCACATTTTGAATAAATTATGAATGAATTCAGGTTTTGTAAAATATATTCTTGATTGCAATCTTTTAAAATGTACTTGATCCCTAGACACTTTTGATGTGTGTAGTCGTTTTTACGTATGGTACTATCCTCCAATGCACTCCTAACTTTATTATATTCTTTTGAATCGTAACTCATGCAAATCGTGCCGATAAAGAAAGAAATTACGGCCCCGGGGGGCGAAACGTGCCTTTGTGGCACAATGCAGAATATTAAAAATTACACACTTGACTCTTTATTGGCTTAATAATTAATTAAAGGCCGAGCTCGGGTGGAGTGAAATTGTTTTTGTGGTGAAGCCACCCCTTTGCGCAGTATTGCAATTAAACATGATTAACAACGGTTAGTGGCCTGATGCCAGTGTAGTGGGCGATATTAACCCTACAGTTGACATGAGCTGGCATTTCGTTAGCCTACGAACGAAAAATAGCTCGCATTGCACAGAGCAGACATACAATCCGTGTACAGACTACGCGACATGGACACTCCAACATAGACAATACCTTTCATAGACAAATTCTCAGACATAATAAAAAAAACATTGTGTAACCGGTCAGAGAAGTCAAGTAATGTGGACGTGAACGCGGTTAGTGTAAAAAGTTTGAAAAAAAATGCGTCGCCATCGTCGCCGCTGTGAAATATTACGCGTTTTGGCGGACATCCTACAGTCAGGGATTTGTCAGCTCTCTCTTTATATTGTTCTATGTCACTTTTGCTGTGGGATGTTCCGGATTTGTGATGTCACCGTTCTGCAGTGTAGTGTAGCACATGCTGATGATGATCATTCGAGATCCTAAAAAAGGTGCGCTTACCTTTAGAAAAACTTCTAAAGTATTGATAAGATCTCGACAATCCTCTTCTCAATAAAATAGGCAGACAGGCGATCTCTATTTGCTACTCTATCCCCTTAAGGCCTCATTTAGATACACCTAAACATTAGTCATAATGTTTGACGATCAATTACATAATTCAAAATGGCATAAGCGCCCGACGCTACCGCGTGTCCCTAAATGAGACCGCAGCTAGTACTGTGGTTGAACTGACAGCTTACTTGACACTCTGCCATCGGCTTCCTAAAATAAATAAAACGCAAAGAGTTGGTAAACAATATACGTTAGTCTGAAGAAGAAGAAGAACGAAACAATGTGGATCTTATAAAGTGCAAAATATTAAATACAATATTATGCCGGTGTCATCTATCACTAATATCTCTTTTAATTGTATCATTACAATAAAAAGTAACGATCTAGTTATTTTTTTTAATTAAATTGATATATGTTTCTTTAGAACTCACAATCACACTCTACAATCTTAGGCTCAACGACCAGTACATATATAACAAAATATATGAATCATAGCTTATTCACGACATTGGGTACCTCCTACTACGTATTTTCTCGGAATTCCTCCTCGCATTAGTCGATTCCATTAAAGTCGCTGACACTATCATAATGTCAATTCCTCGTAGAAATTTATTATTATACTTGCACACACGAAATAGCGTAATATCAGTAAAATATTTTAGTAGCGTTCCGATAAGCTTATCCTTATTGGGGGTGATACTTAGGATGCCTGCAGATGTGGACACAGATATCAATATAGATAATATTATTACAGTAACTTCGAATTTCGTGTGTGGTGCTATTTGAGACAGCATGCCATGGAAATTCAAACGTCTGAACGTAAAACTTGAAATTCTGTAATAACTTGACAGGCCCGTTGGTGTGGTAGTCAGCATGTCTGCCTCTATTCCGTAGGGTATGGCTTCGATTCCCACCGCTGACAGGTATTTAGGTGATGAGCTTTTAAGTACTTGTGTACGTGTCTGGGTGTTTTATTTCTGGATGTTGTTTTATTTATTCAAATATGTATGTATTTATAAGAAAAAAAAATGTATTTAAGTATATTTCGTTGTCTGAATTCCATAACACAAGTGCTTTAGTAAATATAAAAAACTTTAGTAAATAAATGTGTGTTTAGTTGTAAAATATTTATTTATTAACTTAGCTTATACCTCATAACATAAGTCAGTAAGGGTGCACTACAATACCAATTCCCAAAATGTCCACGGTAATAGGAAAATTCTGATAAATACATAATAGAAGTGAAACTACATAAGTTCGGCCAAGTATATACTTTTTTATGGTCACGATAAATTATGATGAACCTAACGATTTACTTGCACAGGAATTAAAACCTGTCAAAACCCTTTTTGACCACACAAAATGTGGAATGCAAATAAATAATTTGAATTTGAATTTGAAAAATCAAAGAGACATTTACAAATATTTTACCCAATAAGTGCGCTTATAGTTAAATCACAGCACCGGTGTGTATATCGGATGAATAAATCTATGTACAAAAAAGAAAGTCGTGTTAGTTATATATATACGTATATATACTATTTATAAATCAAGAACGGCTGAACCGATTATACTGAAAATTGGTGGGAACGTAGCTTAGAACAAGGAGAAGGATATAGGATACTTTTTATCCCGTTCCTGTGAGACGCGTCGCTATTTAGCGGATGTTATAGTGTGTATTCAATACAGTCCACTAGTATAACATCTAAATATATGGAACCGATACCTTCCTGACACATCACGACACAACACATCAGACGAATCTGTACGTGGCCTTAAGATCGATACAATTGTTAGGAAATAACATAAACATTAGTCCCGATAATTGCTCTTGTTGTCACGTCAAGCTAATCTTCCACTATAGCGATCTATTATTTAATGATATTGCATATTTAGGCTTTTGCAGCCGGTCGATGCTAACAAACGGGATCGTGAGGTAATTCCCTGACGGGCGGGCAACTAAAATAGTTAAGTAGATAGGTAGATGCCAATTTTGGAACAGTCAATCAGAGTCGATTTACCAACGTAAACGTCCTATCTCACTCACCTAACCAATTTAATCTGAACCTGATTGAACAAAGCTTAGTTACCTGCACTTTAGCAGTGTTTCATGACTGTGGACCTTCAAGTGTCAATTTTGCAATGTGTCAAGTCATTCGAGTCGGGAAATTATTGATTTCATCGTGATATCCGGACGTCCCGGGCCGGTTCAGGGCCGGTCCGGGGCGACGTCCGGTTGGTTACGGTGTGCGGCGGGACGGGCGTGGCGCCGGTTCAAATGTCCACGGTGCTTGATTGGAAACGTAATGAGTGATACATGACGAAAATTGGAGGATGCAGTTAGACACCAGTTCCCGTAATTGGGTACGAATCTCTATGATGGGTTATTCAGCGGCCAGCGAAATAGTATCTAGAACACTTGGAACACAAACCTCACTATTTTTAATCCCAAAGCGGGGTAGGCAGAGGCACTTTCTAAGCAGATGCTCAAAGGTCACCAAGCTTATTTAACCCAATATGATAAGAGATGACTCTCATCACAATATACCTACACACTTTGCGGGATGCGGATTTCATCACGATGTTTTCCTTTACCGTATGAGCGTACATAGGCTTTGAAAAAGAACCAATGATTTTAGTACACCAGGTATATAACCCAGGAACACTTCAAATCTTGTTTACTTATTTAGAGCATACCTAATTCTGGGAAACAGTCCTCTGTCAATTAAGCCAATAAAAAAGTTAAATACCTCGCATTCATTAAGACAAAACACTCCCACTTAAAAGTAATAAAATGATACCAATGAAAAATAATCTTTATGGTGTACTAGAGGAACATTCAAACGCAATTCTTCTAAAATTGTTTGAGGAATGACAGGTAAGGGTGAAGATATCACTATCTCGAACAATGTATGTACATTTTCATAGCAGGGAAATGTTATTTATAGATGTACGATATTTAGTAACAGTAACAATATGACTGTGCTAATGAAACATGAATGTCTAACTCTTGTTGGTTACAACGAACATTCACACTAACGTCCGACGTATTTTATTACTTCTTACTACATTACCCAAGTACCTACATATACCTAATAGTTTCATGATCATCTATTTTCTACATTACAAAGATAGTGAAGATATTTATTAATTACTAAGTAAGTAAGTAAGTAAGATAACCCGGAAAACGTTGTTTGGCCAATATACATTATTAACAGTGTTTCCCTGCTATTATATGTATGTGTTATATATACATATACAACTTCTTGTAAAATCACTCTATCTATTGAAATAAACCGCAACAAAATAGGTTGCAAGTTTTAAAGATCTAAGCATACATAGGGACAGACAGCGGAGGGCGATGTGTTATATATACACACATCAAAAGTGTCTAGGGATCAAGAACATTTTAAGCTCTAAAAAAATCTAATTTATTTAAATCAAATCTAATCTTATGGATTGGTCTCCTAACTAATTCCCCATGAATGTATAGATGACTTATCACCACATTTTGCATAAATTATGAATGAATTTAGTTTTTGTAAAATATATTCTTGATTGCAATGTGACTAAAATGTACTAAATAAATTAACAGTGTTTCCCTGATAGTGTATGTTTGTAAGTATTATACATGTAAACCTTCCTCTAAAATTACGCTTTCCAGTAAAACAAACCGCATCAAAATGGGTTGAGCAATTTCATCTAAGCATACATAAAGACAGACAGTGGGAGGCGACTTCGTTTTTCACTATTTAATGATTATTCAAACCAAGTTTGCCAGGGTCGAGACAAGTGGAGGTCCGTGATCTCTGCCTGCCCCTTTGAGAAACGGGCATAAATTATATACAAGTTTGAAACATGTGGGCTTGGATTCACATTTACTTAATTAGCCCCTCAAAATCGTCTTTGTATTTAAAACGTCGATATTAAAGATAGTTATTTCCGTTTTAAAACGTCGATATTAAAGATAATTGGTTGATAGTTTAGTTGTCGGACTATAAAATGTACATAAACGGCTGGTTGCTGTTTGTCATAAAATTATTTTCATCTATTTATGTCTCAATATTTTAATTAATACATAAATATCTAAGTAAGTGTATTAATAGAAGTATGCTAAAAGGTTTTTGGACAATTTGCCTCGGCAAATTTTTGGTATGCGGATCAGATATTAAAAGTTAAAATCGTCACCTATCACGTTCAGTTGAATACACCTTGCAAAATAGTTAGCAAGTGCTTCTTACTAATTAACTTTGGAATTAAAAGACGTAAAAATATACGTCACTCAGAAGCAAAAATTCCGGAATTTTGTATATACAATGGCACATCTAATGTCTCTCAATGATTAAAATAAGCCACCTAACATAAATTGCTTTTTAAAGAGGATGTGCTAAATTAAAAATTGCTGTAACTTTTTTTGCTACATTTAATTTTTATATATGATCCGGAAATTTTTAAACGTTTTCAACAGTTTTCTAAAGAAATAGGTTTTTCAAAGAAAATGGGGAACGAAAGAGATCGTGCTACCGACATTCTTCGGACTTGCTGCTTTGTGAGAAGGATTTTAAAGAAAACCACTAATTAACCAAACAATGTTTTCACAGTGAAACAGAGGCGTCAAACCCCGACATGGTGCGTTTATCACAGGGTTAATTAAAATCACAAAACAACCCGACTGATTAATGAACGGATTGACGGATCACACGAAACTTTTAGCCTTTGGGATGAGGTTAAAAGGGGTCCCTCTCACTACCCTCTAGCACCGGCAGGTGTGTATGGTCACATACATATAACACTACCAAAAATAACAGACCTCTGTGATGATGAAAATTCTATTAAGTGATAGCTCTACATTAATTAATTGAAACGAGCTTTTGGTTTATTTACCCTGATATGGGCAGCGGTTGTAGAGTTTTGGGTTCGCAACGATTATATCGGACGATTGCTTTAGTTTAGAGTTTGTGAAATGTGAAAGGACCTATTCGATACCTGTGTGATGTTTTATTAGTAAATGGATCGAATCGACCTTGTTGACTCTCTAGTTACATAGGACGTATTAGCTTTATTTCTACACACGTTGGGCTTGTTTTTTTGTTTGTGCTACAAGAGAAGTTTAGGTCAGAACTTGAACAGAAATTAACTCTATTACTAATAAAAACTTGAACGTCCCGATTCAAGTTTTCTTCACCGGCGTGAAACCGCGTAGGTTTGTATGTATCTCTAGTCCTCGCCTTCTCATGTCGCGGATAATAATCAAACATGGATATGTAGAACTTAATGGAATGCGATTTTTTACTGTATTTTTTGTACCTGGTGCCAATTTTCTTTAGATTTTCATCGTAAGTGCCTCCAAAATATCTTATTGTAAAAATTTTAACGTCTCAATGAGGTGAGAATACCAACGAATTAAGGCACTTCGTCTCACTTAAGTTCTAAGGCAAATACAAACAAAAATAAAACATAATGAAGCGTATGTATGTATTATACAAATAAACCTTCCTCTAAAATCACTCCATACATTAAAGAAAACCGCATCAAAGTCCGTTGCGTAGTTTTAAAGATCTAACAATACATAGGGGCAGGCAATCAGAAGGCGAACTTATTATGTACTATGTATTGGTCTCTACATTTGCAATGCAATTTTGGTAATGGCTACTCCCACTGAAACTTGTATTGATTTATTTAATTGTCCTTCCTGCACCAAACTTGGATTTCTAGTGGAATTAATTACTAGTGAGTACCTATTCCATATATAAAAATAACTTCGATGGAAGGTAGGTAGGTATGTTTAATTAGTATGCAACATAGAAAATAAGTTGTGACTCAATCATTCACGGATATTGGAATTCCATCGTATCTCTACATATGTACTTACGTGGTTGTTTAGATTAGAAGTTAGCAAAGAAAATGTAATTATTTTGAAGGAAACCACACTTTGTTTATGTTACGTAGCTAAAATAAGGACAATACTTCAATAGTAGCATCGCTAAATGTATTATGCATTTACACGTCTATGTAGATATCACCTAAGCTAAGACATTAATTTCGATAAATACAATAAAATGCCACAATTTCCTAATATATCGTGATGACTATTTATCAGCGATATCTAATCTGGGCGAACGTCCGAAGGTTGCGGAAGCCTTATCACGAAACGCTATCGAAAACTAGGAATGTGATATTCGCAGATTATCTGTCAGAATAAAACAAACAATTCACATGCACACCTCCGCTTGTAACACACTTGTGTTATGCTAGATAGCAATCGATAGCTAATATACAGACCGTAGTAAAATAGCCGCTCATACTTCGCAAAGATAAAGGGTTCCCTCTATAAAAATATTGACATTTCACTTTGATACGGCCGAGGGCGGCGATACCATCAGCTTCCCGGAGGATATTTTTAAGACAATGAAAAGGGCATCAATGAAAGGGCATTTTATCAACGCATCGCTCGAGGGTGTTTTCATAAAGGCAGCATGAATAGGCAGCCTGCGGGAGCAGCGGCAGGCTATCAGTTCACTGAATGGGTATTAACCACCTCGGGCGACGATAACACTGAAAGAGCTGGCATGTTTGCACTAGAAGGGTGTTGTTAGGGTGCTAACACCTACCTCATCAGCCTCCTGGCGCAGCGTCATCGGCGGAGACACATCCCTATGCTCATTGTCACTCACTTCACTTTTCAACACTTCCTCGTCGATTGTTATCGGCACATCTTCGTCGTACAGCTGGACGTTCAAGTTTTCTTCACCGTCATGAAACCGCCAAGGCTTGTACGTATCTCTAGGCCCTCTCCTTCTCTTGTGGCGGACCTTGTGCCGGGTGTATCTCTCGATGTCATTGCCGTTCTCGTCCAGCATGGCCGAGTAAAGGGTGTCCAGGTCCACGAGGGTTTTTCTTGTCGATTGTACTGATGACGATATCGGAGGGCGTCGCGGTTCCCGGGAGAGTCCCTCGGCATCCCATAGTTGTATGCGTAGTATGTTGTCGTGTGATTGGTGTGCTCGCGCGAGTGTGATCGCGAGCGCAAGGGCGAGCAGCGAGACGCGTCGGGTCGCGTCCATCGCGCTCGGCGGCCGCGGCGGTACTGAGCTTGCGAGGCGCTCGGCAGATTTCCGGACCGATTTCCCGCGTTTTCCGACGACAAGGAGAAGCTGACATCGTCGCGCGCGCCTCAGATAACTCCTCTTACTCAAGTTCATGTCAATCGTGCCGCACCTGTTAATCACTTGATGGAACGTGGCGATAAGGGTAAAGGTACTTTTCTAATTGATTAAAAGAACTCGTGTTTTCTCTACATGCTGGGTGTAACTGGGTTGCGTGGATATAGACACGTTTCTGGAATAAATTGATGGAGACACAATTTCTTATATTTTCAGCTTGTAATATGTCATGGGAGTATAATACTGCGAAGTTTAAGGCGTAAGTTTAAAATTAGGCGGCTTCATTTTCAAAATGTCAGATTAACTTATGATGCAACATTGTTTTTACGAGAATATCTGTTTGCGTGACCATGTTGCATAATGTTGTCGCCAATAATGTGACTAGCGTTTCTTCTTGTTAATAGGAACCTCTCGATAACAACATTAACATCTTATTTAGATAATATTACAGCGCCTGTGGTCCAACAGCGACTGTGGTCCAGTTGGTCGGATACGTGACTTGTAACCGGGAGGTCCGGGTTCGAGTCCGGCTAGTGAACGTGTACCAATGGGACTCTTTTCAGAGCCTATGTACGCAGCGTAACGCTCGTACGGTGAAGGACAACATCGTGATGAAACCCGCACACCACAAGGTGTGTGAACCCTATA
>SJJU01000917.1:0-57071 GCA_012932125.1 Conopomorpha cramerella
AGTTTATTATTTTAGTTAGGTTAGGTTAGACTTTTTTGATGCACGTTTAAATACTATCCATTTATTTTTTTATTTATTACGAGCATCATTTTAGAGTTCGGAAAGTACGACATAAAAAACGCTATTCACTTTTTTCATCCTATGCGCGGTGCGATATCTTTTTTTTTCTTCTTCTGTCGCAAGATAGAAACAAGGAGGATAGGTTGCGAGCAAGAATGACGTAGTGGAGCTTTTCTAGAGTGTGCATGTAGTCGAAAGGTTGAGTCGTGCTTAACCACTCTCTATAAAATTTCGTCATAATCCGCTTAGTACTTTTTCCATGAATAAGTAACAATAATACAAACTTTTCTTTTTATAATATTTGTATGAGCAAGGTTGTGAGTTCTAGACCGGCTATACTAAGCTTGCACCAATGGGCCTCTTTTTCAGAGCGTGACTCTACGCTACGCAACATCCATAAGGAAAATATCGTGATTGTTAACTTATAGGGATTTCAATGGCATATTTATGTTATGTTTATTTACTAACTTAAGAACTAACACACATGAGAAAAATAATAATAATAGAAGAAACATTAGAAAAATCTAATATTAATACACACATAAGATAAGCACAGTGAGTAGTACCTACTGAGCGTTTGCCAGATCGCAAGCCAGCAAAAGGGCCTCAGCTCAGTATATTTCCACAGTTACCTGCGGCGCTGGTGTTCCGCCGATACCCGTTAGAGAGAGAATTATATTATTTTGTTGAAATATTTCTTATGCTGATTTTTTTTCGTTATAAATGTTTCGTGAGACCATAAATTTTGTTGTAAATATTGGATAAGAAATGATACATTTAAATAAGTGTATAATGTACCAGTAACAAAAATAACTGGACTGTTGGAATTGCTATAATTTTCTGAGCTAGAAAAAGTTGGTCCGGATAATGGCCCCCAAAGTCATGCTGTATATTTTATGTTCAACTCTACTTCGCGTTCTATTTTGTCTTTAGTGTGCTCGTAGTGGTTACCGATATTATTAAGTAAAATAAATATTCCTTTCTACCTTTTTTCAGGTACTTCATCGCAAAGTTGGAAGCTTTCATTCATCCTGGTGCCACTATTGTGTCAAATACTACGGTAGTTTGTTTTTTTTATATAAATTTATTGAAAATTCAAATGTAATTCAATTGCTGGTTACAAATAGTAATTATGTAAGAAGAAATCTATTCGGGCGTCTTCACATATCCCAAGATTAAGAAGAATGAGGAGTTTTCTTTAAAAAAAAATGCAACAACAAAACAAATCCGACGACGAACAATGAAAGATAATTCACTTCATTCATGAATTTCCGACTTCTGTTTGCCAGAAGTGTTTTAATGTAAAATGTGGGTTTCTCTTTTCCATTTTTCCTAGAGAAGGAAAAGGACCAACAAATTACTGATGTTCAATTATGTCTTTTTCTATAGAACAAACGGAAATTACCGTGAAATGTGGAACATTAAGAAATGACAAATGGAGATCTGTAGTCTCTGCCTACCCCTCTGGGAGACAGGCGTGAAGTGTATGTATGTATGTATTAAGAATCTGGTAGTTGATGGTCGTCATCGTCATTGCATCATTTTCATTTCCCACTATATCTAGCAGAATGTGTTTTTTTATAGAAAACTCATTCCTTCAAATGCAGAATTTTTGTTTAATACTTAAAATAAAAATAGTGTAATTTGTAAATAAATTAAGGTTTAAACAACCAATGTTATTTAAGGTAGATTACCAATTATTATTATTCTGTTAATAAATTACTAGATAGTGTTATTTGAGCTTGTACAGTAAAATACGATGTGGAACAGCTGAAGTTGAACTCAGACAAAGGTATTAAATTTTCAGTAATAGATATATTAAAATGTCAACCTATCTAATTAAGGGCGATATTATTATGACATTTCTATGGGAGTATACTTCACATTTGAAAATGAAATACAATGAATTATATTTAATATCTAATGCAGCTGTGACTAAAGATTCGCGTACCAAGATAATGGAATGATAGGTACCGACACAATTACTTATACCAAATTTATTACAGGTCTCACGTGACATACAGATATGAGGTTAATATAACTTCATAATAATTATACCAAGTTTATGGTAAGGGGCTTACACAATACACCATGGTAAAGATCAAACATTGTCAGCATAAAAAAAGATATGCAGGTGTAGGCCATAACAAGTTGTCCTAGGAATGCGTTCCAAGAAAGAAATGACAAGGCTTGTAACGTGCTGCCACTTATTGAAATAACTCTAGTCACACTAAGCGCGACATAACAACCAATGGGAGGTTTTCTGCAAGGTATTATGACGCTACCTAGATAGGTTTGTCATTTCATACTTTTGTTTTCTGTTGACAATTCTAAAGTGAGTTTGTCTAAATAGCGCCACCTATGAGATGTTTTGAATATTTTAAGTTGTTAAAAAACCTCTCATTGTAGGCGTGCGTTTGCACTATCGCCAGACATGCACAACAACAATTATCCGTCTGTTTCCACCCTATATAAGTTGGACTGCGAGCTACTGTAGTTTGCAACATCTTTTGGCGGTAGTGCAAACACACGGTAACGCCAAAATGTTCTATGTCGTGTCTTTCTTCGAGACCCACGTATTCCCCCTTGGTAAAATGTTGGTATACATCATTCATACAAACCACATTTTTTAGACCTCATTGCATAGTTAGGCATATCTTTTATGACGATAAGGTTAAAGCCTGCATATATCGGAAAAAACCAGCGCTGAGCTTTTGAGCTTGGTCCTTAGCTACAATGTAATGTAATATTACTCTTTATTACACAAACATAATTTTTATTTTACAATCTTCTTTAATTTTTTTTAATAATACGATAAAATATGTTATTTCTCGAACGACAAGCCTGTGCCAAATTTCATTAGATTGTTTTAAATGTTGCGATTTCTGCAAATGCACCATTTTCTTCTCAATTCCGAATAAAACTTGATCATGTGTAACATACTTTTAACAATTTCACCGAATGGTCAATGTTTGTGATTGCCAAACAGCAAGCTTTAACAGCCTTTTTAATAAAAGTGGTTTCACGAAAAAACTACATAAACATTTCCTGACAATTTGTGTAAAGACACAACACACCCGGTAGGTATAACTTTATCCTCCGTACAACTTGTTTACTGGGATCTAAGGAGGAAACTGTCGAAGTAATAACAAAATAACTGAGGCCGAGTTTAATAAAACATACTAAAAAAAGTGAAAAATTTGGGAAAATTTTGTACTTATTTGACACTTTGGAACAAAATTTTGACAAAGGAAATTATAAACGGTATGTTAAAATTGATAACGAAAGTATTCAATAAAAGTAGAAAAACTAATTTTTACCTTTTGTCCATTCAGATTATTGCCATACTTGCCGTTTTCATGTAAATACGTAGAAAAGAAAACTATGCTATTATAATAAACATTTGTACAACTCGTCGTACCTAATTGTCGCTAAATACAAAATACGGAGTCGTCAATTCAGTCTACGGAGTGTGAACAAAAGCGCACTATTAAACGAATGAAATGGAATAAAATAACACACAACAATTCCCTTTTTTCAACTTTAATACCAAATACCGTTGGAATAAATGTTGGGTCCATCCATGACTCCAATTTTTACTGTATGCTGGTGATTGATATGCATATGTCAATGACCGATCCCACATTGGTGTATTGGACCAAAAGATGGTACTCGGTGAAAATAATGTCCATATATAATCGCGGACACATAAGACGATTCGATATCATTGAGTTTTATATCGGAATTAGCCTCTGTTTCAGGAGTACCACCAGTGATAAGAAAAAGACACAACTTGGTGGCTTTAGTAATATTGGTCCCTTCGGAAAAGTGTGAACAAGACCACTTCCATGTCCCACCAGCAGGCCTAGCACGCGCCTCAAGAAAGACTTGACATAGAATAAATACGCGCTCTGATTGGCTGTTATGTTTGTATACGCTTTATACGACTCAGCTAGTCTAGCTGTCTTGTCACTTATTTCTTGGAGCGCTGTGCTAGGGGGGCAGGAGTACTAAAAATGTTCGTAGAACTTGGTGGTACCTTAAAGAACTCATCCTTAAGGTATTGTTGTTGGTTGTACTAGGAACAAAAACAATGTCATTTCTACTAATACGTACGAATTGTTTGAAAATGTTCAAGGACGGCTGTAGCTACGTCAGAATTTTGTATCATATTACGCTAATCCATAGAGTTGATGTATGAGATTTTTCAACTTACACATAAGTGTATCAACATCAATATCATAACTACAGTCAAGGACTGCCCAAGATGCGTAAATTATTGTTTTGTTGTAAGTACGTACTAAATAAAAGACTTCAGTGTAATATATTTACTTCTAGACATTGTGGATGGATACTGTTTTATTATATAGCTAGTACGAAATTCATTGTGTGTAAATAAGTAAGTACAATAAGTGTGACCTGTTTAGTACTGTAAGATTAAGTAAGTAAAATAAATAGATATATTAAACATGTCTCCTGCTTTTATTTTTTAACCGACTTCAAAAAGGATATTTTCTATTTATATTATTTTCGTCGGTATTTTCTTTTTGTTACCTCAAAACTTTTGATTGGGTGAACCGATTTGGATGATTCTTTATTTAAATTTGATTTAGTCCAGTCAATGGAATCCATTAGAATAGCACAATCTGTCAAATTTGCAGAGATGACCTGCATGGGCAAGTGGTCAGGACATCTGCCTCTAGGACGACGGTCGCGGGTTCGATTCCGCCACGGACATAATGATTAGTTAATTAGTTAATATTTGTGATGAGCTGACGCATTTGTTGTGTGCGTCTGGGTGTTATTTCAGGTGAGTGTGTAAAAATGTCCCGGTATATTTATTTTTATTTATTTCGTAAGTTGAAGTCGGCTCTTTTTTCTTTAAAGTTATTTACTTACTTAGTATCACAAGTACACTCGTGGATTTCTAGACATTCTATCTCCAACCGTTTTCTCCTATCTTTAGAACAAGCTTCTCTCTCCCACTTTTCCTAGTAAAAGAAACGTCATATTCTGGAGAATAAATAGGAGTTACAAGTTCTTTCCACATCTTTCGGAACTATGATATAATGTATAACCTGATATCACATTATACCGGTGGTGTGAAGTTAGCAGCCAAAGTTATCTGCCAATATAATACTACCAAATTAAATTGTCGTTTTTTATATAAGCTAATCAAGCAATTAATCAGTAAATAAAACCTTATTTTATAAGAAAATAGAACGGTGGGTTACTAAATAAACTCTAAAAGGTATCAGCAGTGACGTACAGTCACGAATAAAGTTTTTACAATTTTTTGTACACTTTACAGAGTGTGTTACAAACCAGTGGACGTCAAGGGGTCTAGGAGTAAACCTACCACATTTTCACCTATATGAGTTTGTAGGTACACTAATAGGCTATAGAATGAGACCTCATTCATCACCAAATCTAGGGGACTAGGGGATGGTAGAACCCAGCAGCCCATTTTGTTTTGTTATTTTTCTATGAAGCAGTAGGAAACCAGTGGACGTCAAGGGGTCTAGGAGTAATCCTGCCACATTTTCACCCATATAGGCTTGTAGGTTCACTAATAGGCTAACTAATGAGACCTATCTCATCACCATATCTAGGGGACTAGGGGTTCATATGATAACCATTTTCTGGGAAATAATAATATTCATATAGGTATTCGTTCCAATATGCGCGTTAAAGACAATCCAAAATGTAACCGATATAATATACTAGTTGTACCGCACGGTGTTACCCGCGATTTTCCGTTTCCGTGGGAACTTGGGGATAAAAATATAGCCTATGTTACTCAGAAATACTGTAGCTCTCCAACAGTGAAAGATTTTATCAAATCTGTCCAGTAATTTCGCATCCTATACAATTCAAACAAAAAATCAAACCAGGAAAGGTTTATAATGTTGGTATGACCAAAGGATTTTTTGTAAAATATTGTATATCCCGAAACATTAACTCACGGTCATCTGACCCCAAACTAGGAACCCCTACTACTATGATATGCTACCCTGATATGCTTACATATTTTAAATGCATGCTTAGATTATATAATCCCAGACGCACACAACAAATAGTTCATCACTGAAGTATTATGCCGGCAGCCGGAATCGAACCCGTGACCGCCGTCCTGGTGGCCCCGTGACCACAAGATGGACTTGTCTTGACGGTCGTCAACTTAGAAATTCTAATAAAATTGTATACGTGTACACTTTGCTTAGCGATTTCAAAAAGAGTCTTTGTCAATTCGACCCTCCACTGCGTGTAAAAGGACCCCGAGCACGTTACAGACGTTGTTGAGTTCGTCAATATGAACAACTTTCACTATGGCGACAATGCGGGGGGGAAACGCAAAATCTCCATACAAAATAGAACATTTTTTGCTTCGGAAGATGACATGTTGTATGGGGATTTAATTGAATTTTCTTTTTCATTTCCCTACATTACCTAGCTTATCAAACGATGCTCATATTGACGAGCCCAACAACTATATATCTTAACTTAACTATAAGTCTTTTTACACTCTGTACAGGCCTATGTCCAGCAGTGGACAAGTATGGGCTGATGATGATGATGATATGCTTTTATATGGCGGACAACTTCGTCATTTATGAACCAATTTTGATGATATTTTTTGTTGGAAAGAAGAAATTCCCGAGGTGGTCCCGAGATAAGGAAATTAGGGTTCGATGATGGCAAAACCGATAAATCGAGGAAACTTTAAAAAACCTTATGGAAGAAAAAAGAATCGTCTTCAACCAGGGCGACTAGCACTGGTTGAAGACGATTCTTTTTTCTTCCATAAGGTTATTTTTCATTATTAATTTTACTATCCTCGTTTTACAACTATAAAAACGAGAACGGTACGAGTGAAACTCAAAATAAATCACTGAGTGTGTGTGAGAGGGCGTGGCCACTGGCCTCAAAATATCTGAATGTTTCAGCTTGGAGCAGCAAATTGCCTGAATCAATCATAATCATATAAGATTGAGCCGGCAATAAACTGCGGCTGTCCAACAAGGCTACCAAAGTGCTCAAAGGATAATCGATATCTTGTGTTTTTTTAAAAGATTGAGAGATTTATTATGTAGGTAGTATGAGTAGGAAAAAATATGTGAATGGTTTTATCTCCGTTTTAAAGCAAAATGCACGTGATAAAAAAGTGAGAATTTACCTTTTAAACTCAAAGCGGTGTAGGCAGAAGCATTAGCAAATGCCCATGTTTCACCAAGCGTATTAATCCCAACGCGATAGAGGGTTAACACACTTTTTGGTATGCGGGTTTCATCACGATGTTGTTCACTGTATGAGTATTGCGTAGCGTAAATATGCTCTGAAAGAAAGACCCATCGTTGATGCACGCCCGCGAGTTTCGAACACGGAACTTTACAATTTCAATTCCAAGTATCCGACCACTGGACCTCATCTACGTATGTACGGTATACACATGATACTAAATCATAAACATTTCAAAAACTCTGTAATGACGGTTACAATTTTATCTGACTCAAAATAAAAAGAAGATTCGACGATTATTTATTTTTGTTACTTAAAAATTTTACAAAACTGGACGAACCGATCTGATTATATTTGACAAAACTGGTGCTTCCCGTTTTGTCCCATTTAAATTTGGTTAAGTTCCGATATCTATAAGAAAACCACAAAACTGTAAAATTTAACTTAATGATGTTTTTCTTTAAAGTTATGAAATGTCTGTTAATTCTCGAGATTTTTGCTCTTACATTTAAACTAGGCTCTACATAGAGGTTCGCGGTTCCTACGACTATACTACGAAATACGGTGCTGTGATTGGCGGTTTTGTCGCTTGTTTACATTAAAACTAACAACTTCCTGGCCAAATATGTTAAATGTTCTGGACTTTTTTCGCGTTTATAATTTTGACAACAATTAATGCCGATCTGAATTCGTACCGTACTCAATTTTTCAGAGTAGTTATAATATAAATAGATATAAATATAAAAAGGTAGATAGATAGTAAGCACTATATACCTACTCTGAATATATAGTAAGTATTTCTATCGTATCATTATTTATGTGGCGCGTCTATGGTACAGTTTTTTTTTATCACTATGAACAAGCGTTTGACCACCATCCTGCCTGATGTTAAGCAGCGATGTGGTCTACGATGGAGCACACTTGTTCAGTAGGTACTTATTCACCCGCGACTTGAAGACCTTCAAACAGTTGGTCTGATACTGAAACGTATGTGGTCCAGTTGGTCAGATACTTGATTTGCAATCGGGAGGTCGCGGGTTCGAGACCGGTTGTATACCAACAAGCAGCAGCAAGAGCAATCTTTTTCAGAGACTCTGTACTCAACGCAACGCTCGTACGGTGAAATAAAAAACATTCCGCATTCCCTTAAACCTGGTCACTGACTGAGCTTCAGAAGTCCAAACTCAACGGGCCATGGAGCGCGGCATACTTGGTGTTAGCAGGATTGACCGAATCCGGAACACTATGCTCCGCTCTAAAACCCAAAAAACAGATGTTGGAGCAACGACCGCTAGGCTCAAGTGGAACTGGGCTGGCCACGTCAGTCGATTGGACCCCGATCAATGGACGAAAGCTGTAACGAAAGATGATCTGCGCAAGATGACTGATAGAAGCTGGATGCGAGAAGCAAAAAACAAATCACAATGTCGTCCAAATAACGAGGCCTATATCCAGAAGTGAACGAATATGTGTTGATGATGGGTACAGAAATATTTATTAGGAATTCCGCATGTAAGTGTATTGTGAGTCTAGACACTTATAGAATTATGTTTGATCAACAGCACTCGTCATATAACCAGGAAAGTCTCTCCCAATCTAGACAAACGGTGAGCTAGATTCGCGGAAGGCTTCGAAAGAGAGTGATATGCGCTTTGACCAAACCATCGACTATGCTCGAAGTCAAAAAGTACAATAAGGTACTTGCATAATTTGTCTCTGGCAACCATAGTACAGGTTATTCCAGATTAGAGTCATGTAGTCGTGTATATAAAAATATTCCGGGGTATTTTATTATTTATTATTTCTAAAACCATCTCACCTATAAGTACTCGATCGGTAATTCAATAAAAAGTAAGTTTCGTAATATACGTTTCCTTCTTAGTTCATATAAAGTTTTACTCGTCCATTTCTTATGAATTCTTAGAATCGCGTTTTACAAAATGATGAGAGATTTTCCTTGGGGCTATACGACGGCAGCGACACCGCCACTGCACCGCGGGCCACAATGGAAGGCGATGAAAAATAAATTGTAAGCTTTGTTGTAGTGACCTATTGAATTCTTGGGAGTGAAATATTGTATACAGTGCGGACGCTTTTGGCTTTATTGGATCTTTATAACGAATTTTCAAGGAGATATAGGTTACGGTCGACCAAGATAATGTTGTATCCGTTTTGGTGACACTTCCTGTGCTGCTCAAATATTTCAAAAAGGGTGGCGTCTACAACGTGGCAGGTTCACCACCTACTACATTTTCTTCAGGCCTTAGATATCATTACATAAACCCAATTTCGAAATAAAACTAGGCATCTTTAAAAAAAATGCTTTATCTGTAATTTTCTATGAATAGGTAATTTTCTATATATACCTTTGAATGGTCTTAAAAAATATGTCAAACGATACCAACGTAACTTTGGACGAACGATACGTATTCAGTTTTTCGGATCTCGAAATTATGATCTTGTATAATGTTCTTGTTAGACCTTAGAGCTGACAGTATAGATGCTTTTTTCTAAACCAACCTGTAAGGTTTTTTTTTGTTTTGCAGGTACTTACCGTACCTACTTATACAGGGTGCAAAAAAGTTCTGGAGGGGAACTGCTTTAAATCCTTTAGTTAGCTCATTTTACTGAAAGGAAACATTCCTTTATTTTTAAAAAGAAACAAAACTGCATTAAATTTTTTTTTTAATTTTGCTAGTATCAACCGGGAATCGAACCGGCTAAAAATTAAACTTCGCTACGGAATCGGTAGGCTTATTGTTTGGGATAAACTTTGTCTAAGAAACGTTTATTTGGTAATTGAAATAAAAGTGAAAAATGCAATTGTTTTTATATTATTATCTATAAAAAGAACACAAACATGAAACATTTTTTCAACGAAGCCAGACACTAAAAAAAATCTTAATAATTTAACTGATAAGTTGCTCAAAATGATTCGTTGATCGTTCCGGTTACACAAATTTAGTCTACGTTGAAATTCATTTCGAGTAGCTCTCTGGATAGTGTTGTTGTGTATGCTCCGAATAACATTTTCCACCCCAACCCTTAAGATGAGTTTATCCCAAACAATAATCCTACCGATTCGTATAATAAACAAGCGATGGTTAATTTTTAATTATTGGTCGATTCGATACCCGGTTGATACTAGCAAAATTAAATGTAGTTTTGTTTCTTTTCAAAAATAAAGGGATGTTTACTTTCAGTAAAATGAGCTAACTAAAGGATTTAAAGCAGTTCCCCTCCAGGGCCCATAACTTTTTTCCACCCTGTATATAGGTACGTAGATAATTATAAAAGATCTGTATCCATACTAAGTGGATTTACCATTTACGCAAACCAAATGGTTTGCGTCTATTTTGATAGTGCGAACCGCTACGAAGTGGAATGACTTGCCGGAGTCTGTGTTTCCTGCGCAGTACAGTCTGAAGGTCTTGAAGTCGCGGGTGAATAGGTACCTAATGAACATGTGTGCTCCATCGTAGACCACATCGCTACTTAACATCAGGCAGGATGGTGGTCAAACGCTTGATTTTACTGATAAAAAAAGTGTATGCAATTTTCCGAAATATCGCTAGTTTGAGGAATTACCTACGTATATTAAATGAATTAATTAATTACCGCCTTAAAATGAGAAAAGACAAGGGGGGCGGTGATGTATGCGGCATGTATTACCTACCTACAAACAGGTTTACTTGCGTAATTCACTGAAAATACTTTTGGTAACTACTTGAAATATTCTAACAGGTCTCTGCTCTTGCAATTAACGTTTGTCCCGCTCTAATCATGCTCGTATAAAAGAGACAAACTACGTGTATTCTCTCACACACACATAGGTAAGTATTATTGTTTCGGAAAATGGGCCCAAAATTCTTATGCAAAAAGTAATGTACATATATCATCAACTTAATTGTATCTTTTTCGTACATCGACTGTAAGTTCACGTTATCATTAGCCACATGGCGTCCACTGCTGGACGAGAGCCTCTCAGTTATTTCCATTATAATTTGAGGGGATATGCCTATAATCGCCACGCTTGGCAGGCGGGTTGGCCATCGCAGTGGTGTTGTGGTTTAACTCATAGAGAGCGCTGCCCGTCCTCTGGTGAGTTCCGTTGGTCGCCTCTTACGACCCCTACGACGGGAAAAGCTGGGCTGGGGTGGTGACACATGTATTTTATTCGCCGTCACCACACGGCTAAGTTACTCAGTAAAAAACACTTTTCGCATTGTTCTAAGCAATCAGGTATAGACGCAATATAATTATGAAAATGTTCAGAACAGTTGAAGTAATGGTGAAGTTTAATCTATCTTCAACCTTTTTGGAAATAGTAAAGATATTACTATGACATGCAACTTCTGTTACAAAGTCTACCCTTCATTATTTTGACCACCGAGTTACCTATGCGAAGATTTGGTATTCAAAATCCAAAAAAGACTATTATAAAATGTATTTATAAATAAGGGATAATTTTTAAAAAGCCAAGATCAAATTCAATAACTCCCCGAATAATCTTTTTAACTCCCGCGAACTTGGGTACAAAATGTTTTATTTTCGGGAGTATACGAGTTTAGATGTCGTAAATATTTAACGTGAAACTGCTGAACGAGTAGAAAGGGTCTAAAAGCAAAGTTTTGTGGTCGGCTCCAACTTACTAAATCAGTAAGGTATTTGTAATCTGTTTTGTAGTTTTTTCTTAAAGGACAAACCTATTTTGACAATAATTTTAAAACGAATGTCCAATGGTGCTCTATCGAAGACCATATCGGTGTGTAACACCAGGCAGGACGATGTTTAAACGACTTAATATAAATACAGAAGAAAATTACGAGGTAAAGCAATATTCATGCTGGAAAACGCCAGTCAAATCCGTTAGTTTGATATTATTTATAATGTTACAACTGCTTTCGTTTACACTGAGACTGATATTTAATGGCTTCACGTCATATTTTGATCAATTTAAAAATAGTAGAAGGACCGTTTCGACCGTAAATATAAATATAAAGCTAATTCAAAAACGTTGGTGAAACTCCAGAAAATCACTGAGCCTATGATACCAAACAACTGTCCCCAACTATTTCATACAAACTTATCAATCAGCGCATTGCCACATTGCCACATTGGAAAAGCGAGGTACATTTTTTTACTTTACCGATTACTTTCTTCCGTTGTATGAAAACATTGCACATGTCAACTATGAAACTCGTACGTTTATTAACAAGTTCTTCCTTTATCAGTTCCTTTTTGGAACTAAAATGTATCTATTTTCCTTTAGAAAGGAACTGAATAAACGCCCACTCTAACCTGAAATTAATGCTTAATGCGACGCCGCTTATTTCAACAAATCGCACCCCGTTATACGTCTTGTCAAATGTTTCTTGGAACCATTATGGGGGCCTGCAAGCCTCCGATTGCAAAAAGAACGATACAACCGACGCTCATACAAAAAAATATATTGTTTTCCTGTTCACCAGTAACGCAATAAACACGTACTTATGTTGTTTTTAAATCAGTGCAAGATATCATCTTTATAAATACTGATTACATTAACTACTGGGCGTAAAACCGCATCGCTATCTTTCAGCTCTTTTACCGCTTTTGTTTGTTTTCATATAATTAAAATGATTATCGATAATGAAATGAAATGATTGTTTGTTGGAAATATTTTGTTACTGATAATCGTATTTGTATTGTCCCAGAATTATTTAGAATTAGTTTATAGTAAAGAAAGTTTATGCGTGTGACGATTGTAGACATGAAGTTTGGTTAATTTACGTCATCGTAATAGGTTTTACCTAATTACTTGATTATGCTTAAGCCGCGTGCGCTATAGGGTAAGGTAAACATAATTCTGAGCAACAAATGGGAATGACATATTTATACCAGCTGACTACATTTGTCTTTTTAATACGTTATTTTAATATGCTTACAGACATGCCAATTATTGTAATTATTACTAATCTACTGGTTCACGCTGAAGGCAAAGGTCCTCTTCTTCACTTTCTCCACTCTTCGCGTTTCTGCACTGATGACTATCTTTGTCCTGGTGGACGATTACGCACCACCTCTTCTGAAGGTCCGAGGGTACCCTCTTGTCTCTTGCCGTTCGTTAGGAGCCAGATCAACACATTTCCTATACATTCGGTACCAATATTTATTTGCCTCCGAACCCAAGTTTCAGACTTATATCCTGTACTGTCAAGGTCAGCCATAGCATAACACCGGCTTTTTTATTATTACTATCTGGCTGAGTGGTTGACAGGCTCAGTTATCAATATTTTCACAAATAAATATCAAACATCAACTTTACTGTCGACTTTGTGACGGGAAGCGATGAGATGCAAATGGCGTTCTTTATTTCTCATTTGAAAATTAATTTTTCGCTGCAAATTATTGTGATGAAAAATAATGTAGTGAGAGTGAGAAGTAAAGGAGAGGACTCCTATTTGATCAATGTGTTATTCCCGTACAATGTTCCACGCAGCATTGAAATGTGATGGTCTCCCCTCACGTTTTAATGTTTTTTTTGTCGCAACACGACTTTGACTATTGACAACTTTATCGATAGACTATGACTATACTATAACTTGAACACGAAGAGAACTACTTTGTTTGTGGCAGAATTGTCGGCTTTAAGCTGAACATAAGAGCCAAGAAAAAAAAATGTTATTCAATGTTAACTTTACTGTCAAATTCGATAACACTCACTTGCATGTTGTTTGAGTGTTGTGAGTTCACACTCTATGAAAAAAACCGAGCGATTTTTAAAAAGCCGGAATTGTTACTCTCTATTATATAGTATTCGACTTATAATGGGGAATTTTCTTTGACGTTTTTCTGACAGATTTTCGGGCGGCGAACTGCTATTACTGTCATACTTTCCAAACAAAGCTTGACAGTAATAACAGTTGTCCATCCGGAAATCTGTCAGAAAACGTCAACGAAAATTCCCCATTGTGTTTCTTGTGCTGGTATGGCCACATCCCAGTTCCACAATTTGATCTCTACATCCTTGCTGGTAGTTGTCGTTTCGGCATTACGCACGAGCGGCCGGATTCAGGCTTGATCTCCAATTATTGTATTCACAGTTATTGTGCAATATTTATCTACTATTTGTTCCATGAGTAGAACCAATGTTAGCCGGTTAATAATACCTAAGTTACAATTACCTACAGTTAGGCCCCACGTACATACCGATTATATATAATACTAGCTTTCCGCCCGCGGCTTCGCCCGCATGGACTTCGGTTATATTGCGGTATAAAGGAATATTTTTGTTTTCCGTCGGGAATATTTTTTTTTCAGAGATAAAAAGTACCCTATTATTTAAACCGGACTTCTAACTATGCGTCTGCAAAATTTCAAAGCAATCGGTTCGGTAGTTACGGCGTGAAAGCGGAACAAACAAACAAACAAACTCACTTTCCCATTTATAATATTAGTAAGAAGTAAGATGATCACTATGAAGACCAACTTCCTTAGTTCAATCCGACCTTTTTCTTTAATGTAGTATTCTATATAGTTTGTGTCTTTGTGACATCTATCAAGGCATATTATGCTGAAATGCAATGGCAGTAGTTATTGTTTATTTATTTCACAATTATAATTTTAATCATATTTAATAGATGTTTCAGTGTATTAATACATGCATATTAAAAACGCTCAGGAAACAACGAAGTTATAATACATGCAAATCTCCGGAAGAAGACTGAGTAAGCCTCTTTGGTATTTGAGTATACCGTCTTTAATACTTTCGTTGGGCTTTATCATATTATTATACGTGTTATTTTGTATTCGCGTTAGGTCGTAATAACTCCGTAAGAGGGTACCTTACCCCCGGACCGGGTTTGGTATGAAGGTCTAGTTCTTATAATGTTGTTGTAATAATTCATTGAATAACCAATTGTTAACATTTAAAATTGGTTTAAGCAAAATTAAATTTTCATGTAAACTCATCTCGGACGTAATAATAATGATAGATTCTAATAATATCCTTGCAATACGCATGTATGTATACGTCTTTCATATGGTAGAAATTGCATTGATGACAGCAGAAAATTAAATTTAAATAAGTAGACAATAAAACACAGTGTGGTGACGGTGAATATAATAGGTACATGTGCCACCCCAGCCCGACAGTAAGAGGCAACCGAGGGTTAATCCACAACACCAGTGCGATCGCCAACCCGCCTCCCAAGCGTGGCGATTATTGGCATTTCTCCTCAAATAATCATGGAAATCATTGGGGGAGGCTCTCTTCCAGTAGTGTACGAATCATGTGGCTAATGATGAAGTACATTTTTTTTGTCGTTTAAATGTTCGTCAATATTTTCGAAGGTGTAAATCATTACATTACATTTTCTGAGACTAGAATCATCTAGTTTCAGAAAATTGGTTAATTTTGTTCGGTGGTAAACTGTAAACTTTTATTTCAAGACCCATTTTCATCCTACATACTTCTGGTATAAATACCAGATGTCCAGTTCTGGGTGAAAAACTTGGTTTAGTTAGTAAGAACATCGATGCATCGCTGCTTAACAAAACCAGGAATGGATATCGTTTGACGTTGCGATGTCAAAGCGATGCAACTACGAGAGTGTAGCAGCCTTGCCCCCCAGATTAATTACCACCAATATATTTATTAACGACCGGACAAAATAACCATAGCAATGAGACTAGACGGAGAAGTGACACTGGCTACTGTGTAAAATTTAAGGCAATACAATTTCGGCCTTAAATTCTACATCTATCTTAAAATTTTATTTTATTAATAATTTCAGTACCGACAAAGTTATTGAGATAACTTAGTATGACTAAAAAGAGAGATAAGAGGAGCAAGGAACTAGACAAAGCTGGCAATATTGTTTTAACTTCTCTGAGAACCATCATGAAGAACACAGGCTGGACCTGCAGAACCATAGTGAATTACATAAGAACAAAATATGATATCGAGAAGCCGAATAAAAATGGAGCTATCAGCAGGTATCATGACTATAACTTAATTAATATCATTATATTTACACGGTCAAAGTTTATTGTTTTACAGTTTTGAAATTGGTAAAGAATTTAGAACAGATTTAGGTTTGAGAATGAATATATTTTGAAAAAAAAAACGATTAATATTGGTTGATTGCAAAAACTGCAACGAATTCTGAAAACCCTAGAAGACAAAACCTAAAAAATATATTAACAAATTAGCAGATTTAGATTCTTCGAGTTTTAGACCTGGAAACTTCACCCTATCGCCACATACCAATTAAACTAGGGATATCAGAAACTGATACATTATATTAATACTTTTAAATACTTAAATATATAAAACATTTAAATACTCACAACAAATACTTCAGTTCGTCACTGAAACATTGCGTCGTGGCGGGTATCGTATCCGCTAACGTAATAGAGGCTTAATATGTCTTGACTAACTGACTACTTCATCCTGGTTGTCAGAGAAAGATAAGCTTATGTGATTAAAGAAGTACCAGCGAATCCAGATGCATAATTATTTAATCCAACGTCAAAAGCGGGTTTCTTCACAATGTTTGCACTGTAGCATGAACAAATTGTACACACCACATGATCATCTACACTGCACTTTAAATAAAACCAATTTATATTATATCCGCATTCAGACTTCAATTACTGAAAATGATACCATGAATTTAAAATACGGGGGGGCAAAAGTACCTTAACTCTCGCTTATTTGCGTTCAGTCGCTCTACAACAACAAGAAAAATTCCGACAAATGGCAACACTTTCAGGGCACTCCGTCACGGCGTGAGACTCGGACTAATCCTGGTGGACAATGGGCGCTACAGGCTGAGCAACATGGCGGCACTGGCCAGCCCGATCAGCAAGCAGGACATCCGCCTGTGCCAGTGCCGGAAGCGGCCCCGCTCCAAGGCCAAGCCCATGCGCATACGCAGCAGGACTCCGTCGCCGCTCAAGATTATATACTCTCGAAAACACTAGTACAGTTATTTATTTCTTTTTTTGAGATGTTACAGTATATACCTTTTTATTATTGAATTGGTTGGATTTTTATTGACAGGCAAAACAGACTTTTTCCTTTGGAAGGTGGTGGTACAGAAAGTCGTTCACCTACTGACTCATTTTCTCGAATTGTTGTATACCGTCCAGAAAATTTCCAGTTATTTCCAGATGTAGGTCCATTCTTACGTTGTTTCTATCTTTCTAAAAGTAGTCAGGTATTCTACGAAAAAGATTAAAAAGTTAAAATAAAAATGTTGCTGCTGCAGCCAGTGGCATTTAGCAGCGACAGTGATGAAGGTCGGGCATCCATCATGGCGACCTACTGGCTCTCACGCCTCCGCCCCAAAGCCGTACTTAAACAAAATACTTTGGCTCTACGTCGACAGATCTAAGCTTGACTAAATAAAATATGCAACTTTTAAAGGTAGGTTGTATAACTTGTAGCTAATTATGTATTTGGTTTTCAAATGCAGTCAGCTCATTAGATTTCAGAATATAATTGTCGGCCTGTTATTTTTTCTTTCTATCCTTCTCTGGTGGCTTACCAAATGAGGGTATCAACATCATCATCATCAGCCTAAACTAAATGGTCCCTGAGCAATAGGCTTAGAAACGTTGTTCGGCTCGTCAATATGAACAACTTTTACTATAGCAACAACGCGGTTTTTATACTCGTATTATTAATCTTTTAACTTGGGACAAAAGGTATCCTACCTACCTATGTCTTATTTTCTTATCAAACTTACTTGAATTAATCTCAATAGAACCTTTGAAGTTCCTTAGTAAAGGACAACTGATACTTTTTTGTTCTGAAAAAAACTTTAGTTCGACTTGACGTAGCTTTGCTCTTTATGTATTATCTTTATATTTAATATCAGAAATTAATTATTTAATACTAGCTGTACGGAGCGTTTTCCGCGGTGTTTTTTTTCGGTTCCGGAAATTTAGCGATAAAATACAGCCCGTTTCACACGAGCGAGGTGAAGAATCATGTCAGAATACTACCTTCTGGACTACTGCGACGTTTAATCTCGGAATTTTAAATAATATTAGTACAGTTGTGAAGTTATCCCAATAGACCTGTTATTTTAATGAAAACCTATGAATAAATCCGAATTATAATATTGGGAATTCCAAACGGTAGTGTCGCCGAGGCACGACTATGATCGTACAGTCTCCTGGTACTAGTATTAAATTTTTAAGGCGTTTCTGATATCATATGTCTTTAAAATATTTCTTGTTGAAATATACAGGTTAAGTTTGTGTAATGACAATCCCTTCGCGGGTCCTGTCATCAGTGTCTCTACGGGTCACTATTACTAATCTGTCGAGTATGCAAGTCTGAGCACAGAGTAGGTACCTACTACAACGACATGCCGCCTGTCTTCTGCCCACCGTGTGTCCCGGATGCCTAACTCTTTTGCTCAGGAGGAGCCTGGGTCGACTTTTACTTATTTCATTTGGAATGTGTCAGACCGGACTCCCGAACCTCGGCGGTAGTAGAAAGCCGATATCAAGGTAGCTCGAGAAATGTTTTTAAATCCGTCGTAGGCGTCTCTTTCGTCTAGGGCCCACACAGTAGCCCCAGGGGGTACGGACCCGTGCTTCACCTCGCTGTTTCACCTGGGTGAAACACAGGGTATGTACTAGGGTCCTTGCTCCAACCACTCGACAATGACACCAAAGAAATGACAACCGTGTGCTGAAGTTAAAACATTTTGTTTGCAAAATATTTCAATAGATTTTCAATATTTTCGTTCTATAGGTATATTATTTGTAAAAGTACCTACTCGGTATATGTATGTATAAATAATTATTGTTAAAAACGAAAAGAGAAATAATCAAAGCAGCATTAAGATACAATCAGATATATTCTTGATGGCGACTGTACGAATATAATTTGGAGGATAGGTTCTAATGAATACTCCGTGCTTCATCTGGATGAAACACGAGGCCAGTGCCTTTGTTCCCCATAGATCCATATTGGCTAGCTAGATCCATGATGGATCCCTTTCCGCCACTCTCACAACTGGGTTTTCATAACTGGTTAAGAAGACACTACTAAGTGTGTTTTCACAACCGTTTGTGAAAAAAAACTAATTAGTGCTTTTTCACAACTGTCAAAATAAAAAATACCATTTTTACACTATACACTAAGCTGCGTCCATAATAAATCTGACAATGTCGAAATTATATCTTTGTCATCTAAGTATCTAAATTAGTTTTCTATGTTGTTAAATATTTGCTCAATTTTAGGGTTCCATGCTTGCATGGTTCATTGCTTCAATTCCCGCCTCACTTCAACTTTTGCCGTCTTTAAAGTTGTGATCGTGGTGCTCACCACGCGAATACTACCAACATACCTATATGTTACCGGTGAAAAAAGAGTTTCATAGACCATATTTTCGGTACAAACCTAAAAAGAATTACTTACTTAAAAAATATTATTAACAGTTTACACACAGCCTACTGAAAGTAAGTACCTACTTATAATGAATTGACAGTTTTGAAAAAGCACGACAATTTCGTTTTTCATAACCGGTTAAGAAAACACACGTAATAGTGTCTTTTCTTAACCAATTATGACAACCCAGTTGTGAAAGTGGCCGAAAGGGATCCAACGAGTATTTACTTTATCTTTGGATCCATGTTAAAGAAAATGAATCGAACGAGAACTTTATCAAAGTTTAGATACATTATGTATCGCCAGTGAATAAAATAGTTAAATAGGTACCTATGTACCAATCCTTGAGTATGCTTCTTAGAACAGCTTTAATTTATTATATAAAATTCGGACTTGTGATGGAAAATAATCTTCTTTTTTTTATGAACTACTGCTGTGTAAAATAAAATAAATTTTCTAAGTAGGTGCTTGTTGTAGGTGGGTACTACGTAGGTAAGTAGGTACCTCACCGCTATCTTAACTTTTACAGGAAGTGACCAACGCTGATCTCATTACTTACTAGCTCCATTTGGGCATTTAGAATTCGTCATTGCTGATGCTCTTTTTGCAGCGTTTTGCGGAAGGTCCCCAACCATGATTTATTAGACGATTGCAATTTAATGTAGAGAGTGAAGACTCTTATAAGAAGTGTCAAAATGCAAAATTTCCATGAGATTTGTTTTGTTTTTTACATAAATTCGAATTTATTTTTTGATCAGGCTGGAGCCTTCGTTGCTATTGTTAGTCCGATGTCCGGTACATAGGTACCTACCTATTGAGTTCACTTCCGACAATGTATCTAAAATTTTATAAAGCTCTCGTTAGATCCATTTTCTTTAACATGGATCCAAATAGAAAGTAAATAATCTTTGGATCCATCATGGATCTAACCAATGGATCTATGGGTAACAAAGGGGCCAGTGCATACCCCGTGATTCAACCAGGTGAAACAGCAAGGTGAAGCACGGATCCGTACCCACCCCAGCCCCCCTAGCACAGCGCTCCAAGAAACAAGTGACAAGTCATATAACGCGCTGCGATTTGTTGAAACTAGCTGAGTCGCACGAAGCGTGACATAACAGCCAATCAGAGCGCGTATTTGTTCTATGTCATGTCTTTCTTGGGGCGCGTGCTAGGCCTGCAGGTGGGACCCATAGCTTTGTGCCGTCCGAAACACGGAGACGTTCCAAAATGTTCCCCAGAAAGGCGATCACACGTCCGGTGAAAGGTTGCGGTCATGGGAGCCAGTTCGAGCTACGAACGCGCTTTAGCAGCAAATCAGCTGCAATACACCATCAAGAGAGAGATAACTTTTCACTGACAATAACAATTGAAACCACTGCACTGAAAGAAAAGTGAACAGTAAAAAATTTACAAAAATGTCAGAAGCAATTGGACAGTGCACACCTGGTCACACCATGGTCTATCTCTACCGCACACCTATCTCTACCGGTAAGTATTATGAATGTACAAAAACGTGCACTTATCCATACCAACAGTTACCTCGTAAGGATAGGGGCAAGGGTTTTCTAGTTTACTTAATAAAAATCAGGCTATAATAATAAATAAAAAGGTAATTATAACAATGATGTGATAGAAAGAATGATCAACAACTTGGTATAGTTCCGGTCAATTCAAAAGGCAGGTAAAGCAATAGCTTTTTATGTAACCCGACGAAATTTTCAAACAATAGCCATCGCGGCCTCTTTCGACCCAAAATTATTGTACCAAAAGTTTGAAACAACAGAGTCATTGTAGGTTTTTAACCGAGCTGAGCTGATAAGAAACCGCCTGTCTACATAGAGAGATTGAGTGGTGCCCTTTTAAGCCGAAGTCTACTCTGTAGACCTGATCTGACCAGCTGATTCTGCATTCCTTAAAAACCGTTAAATCGTAAAAATAATAACCAACGCTAAATTGCGACGAAATCACCACCTGCCTACCCCGCTTTGGGATTAAAACGAAGTTAGTCTAATGCATTGCCAAATTTCGGGGCAATAACTATGAAACGACTTTAGTTTTTGGACACTAGTAATTTATTAACTACCTGATAATACGAAATGCTGCAATATACTTAACTAACTAATCCGGCAAACGTTGTTTTTGCCAATATATATTATTATACATACTAAACCTTCCTCAAGAATCACTCTAACTACTAAAGAAAACCGCATCGAAATCCGTTGCGTAGTTTTAAAGATCTAAGCATATATAGGGAAAGCAGCGGGAGGAGACTTTATTAAATACTTTGTAATGATCGCTATCTATCTAATAAAACTTGTGCTTATTACATAACACCAAAAAAATATAAAGGAAATCAATATTCATAGGTAAGGACAACATCTACCAGGTTCGGTAGTCAAAGATATTATCGATATTATATTTGGTAAAAATAACAAACAGCTTCGGCACGGGCCCCGAAGGACACTTGGAAGTGTCAAAGTACGTAATGATATGAAACATAGGAAGGCTCTGAATTGGTCAAAATGGCCTTAAGTGAAAACTTTGTATTTAGTTTAGATATGAAAAACCTCTTAAGGGAAGGTTAGTCCCTGAATAACATTAATACTTAAATAAAAAGTTCCAGTTGTTGCCTACCGCGTCAATACCATGTAAGTACCCGAGGCATACCTATAGATTTTTTTCTTTTTTTTTACTTCATTTGTTTGTTGCATATTTGGCAATATCCTGTTTCTTAGGTATGCGAAATAGGTGTAATAGAGAGGGAGGGAGAGGGAGAAGAGAGTAAGAACTATGCCATGTATACCTACACATGATCTAGTTCTTGAAACACCCATTGTCCTGTTTAATTCCGTAAGTAATATTGAGCAAGTCAGGGAAATTTGATAATTTTATTCAAGTATTTTACATAGCAAGCAAGATCGAGCCTTTTAAAACTCCAGCAACCCACAGCTTACCAGGTTAAAAATTGATTCACAATTAGATTAACGTTTTGACCGGCGGTAAATTCGTTTTCATATTTTGTTCCGAATAAAGTAGGTTTTAAAATCACGTCTTGTATGATGGCATTTATCTAAATTAAAAAATACCATCATAACAGCCAGTCCGAAGACGAACAATGATAGAATAACGTAGGTACATCTCTTTCAATTTCTACTATCTTAGACAGATAGACTTTCTCTGAAAATCTGACTACCGCGAAAAAAAAATAACTGGAACAAAATTTTACGAAATATTGGCACATATGAACATGAACGTCGTCAATGCATCTCACGTTACAGTAAACTGGGTCACGTTAAGTTTGACGCAAGACGATGATGATGAGTCATCGGTCTCAATCAAAGCGATCAATCAATAACCGACAAAAACTGCAGCGAGATCAGTTATGTTACTTCCGTTTGGTGTGTGCTGACAAAGAAATTCTATAGAGATGAATGAAGAAGGAAAACAATAGCTCCAAAGTACGTCAATAAATTCTATGAATTGTTATTCGTCGTCGGCTCATTTTAGCTCGAGGCGAAAGTGTCTGATTATTGATTTGGAACTTAAAACACTAGCTACATTTATACCTAGGAATTCTTTGGTTCATTCTGAGTCTGCTACCTATAAGTAAGTAAAAAGTCTCTAGAAACCAATATTTTTATTGTTAAGGAGACAGTCGCTGAGTAATGTGGGACAAGTAAAGGCTCACGTTGACGGCTCGCACTTATTTGTCTTATTTGTTAGGACCTGCCAATGCGGCCTCAGGAACAACCCCAGCTGCTGCTACTATTTTATGCAAAGGTAGCCTGAGGCTAAACCTTAGCCGCGCTCTAGGAAGACGATCGACGCATCATACCTAATTATTACCAATACAGATATTGTACTAGATGTAACCCGGCGGTGTTACACGCAGTTTATACCGTCTCCGTGCGATATTCAGAATTAAATATAGTCCATAAGTTATTTCGATATATAAGCTATATTATTGTAAAGTTACAGTGAAATTCGTTCAGTATTTTTTGCATGCATCACAATGAAGAATACAGAATACAAGATCCATACATCCAAACATTCGCGTTTTTAATATTCACAGGATTTCATTTTCACGAAAATTAGGTATCGTGACTAGAAAGTCAGATAAAGGCTAAAGGGCGTGTCAGATAATATATTGTATGTTAATGAGACTACCTATTGAATACATGGCATTGAAATGTGTAATGACAAAATCCAAAAGTGTAAAAATCCTCACCATGATTTGGTGTTAGAGCAAGAAAATAACAAATTATACATTCAAAGCAACCTTTGAATACTGATTCACGTATTAAAATATGCGCTTGAAACGTTGTAATCCTAAATTGGGTCTAACATTGCGTTCTCCGTCATCATCAAGTTTTATGAACACTTACATAAAATAACAAACGATTAGGATAATAAGAACGAACTTAAACTCACGATCGTGCAAACGGACTTCGGAAATGAAAAGCAAAATTGGGTCGAGGGAGACGTAAGTTGTGTACTAGAGAGGCCAAACTTGCTGAATCTTGCTGAACTGTTCATGCCACCTTCAAATTTCGACTGAGAGTTCATATCTTGGCGAGTCAAAGTACAGTGGCAGTGCTGGAAATGGAAATCTGGAATTGTAGTATATAGAGCTGAACGGCGGAGGAACGCATAAACAATGACAGATCACTATTAAATAACCAAGTATAGGAGAGTCTCCGTGCCAATAATTGTACAAAGGCGTGTTCTAAACTTTGAGAAATTTAATCGAAGTTACCAACACACAGTTATGGTTGTAATAACTAAATGTTGATTGTGAAGATGTATGATATAAATTATACGTATATAAATTCACGTTCACAATCCCCAACTATCACTTTTAACCTGACAGTTGGAATTTACATGGGGCATACAGTAAAGCTTCGTTCACACAGCATTGTCATGCACGTTTTTTTTTTTGCAGTATACGTCTTAGCAAACGATGTGCACTGATAATTTCGTTACCTTCATTTCACTGTCTGTGGTCCAGTTGGTGGGATACTTGACTTGTAACTTGGTCACGGGTTCGAGTCCGGCTCACCCCCTGTCACGTTGGGTTAAATACGCTAGGTGAATCGTGGGCATTTGGTGACCGTCAGAATGATGAGTCACCCCATTTTTTGCTTATCAAGCAGCCTACCTCGCTTTGTGATTAAAAGGCGTGAAGTGTATAATTACACTGTCGTCCGTAATAAAACGGTGATCGTTTGTTAAGGCGTATACAGCTCAGGTCAGCTCATTGCCCAATAATATCTTTCGCATATGTTCCCGGCCCAGATACCCCATAGGTTCCGTTAACGTAGTATGTATTCTACAACTGGTGTCATGGGATATCTCCTTCCTAACGAAAAAGTATCATCGAAATCAGCATAAAAACGAGGATGTTATTCGCGAACATACATAAAAAATGTTGAAGCGGGAATATTTTTCCTATGTTCTGCAAATCACTAGTTACCTACACTCAACAGCTACCAACAAAAAAACGTTCGCAGGCGCGCAGATTTATATCCCCAGCTGATGCCAGCTCCCAGTTGAAGCCTTGGTAGCAGCTGTACACACCTTTCCTATGCAGGTTTCCTCACCATGTTGTTTCTCCACAAGGGCACTATGTAAATGCGTAAAAGCCCATTTCCACACGCCTCGGGTGCGGTAGTCGAAGAGGGAAAGGTGTATTTTACCCTTCGGCCAAAGGCGATTTTGTCCTTCAAATATATTTTTTTATCATGTCCTGTATATTTAATTTTTCAACCCACTGTTGGACATAAGCCTCGCCCAAAGCCTCGTCTAAACATATGGTCGGTATAAAAATATGTATGCTTACGTCGACAGAAAAGTGAGTGATTTTCTACATACTTGAGCTACATACATACCCACATACTAATTTGAATTAAGAAAGTTTAGCCAGCGGTTGAGTATGCAAATGAAAAGCTAACACAAAATTTAAAAACGCCCGGTAGCGGAATGTTTGCGGCGAAGGGTGCTGGGGTACATGTTCCCGGACCTCTTAAAGGTAGTCACATTATGCCAAACTGAACTCTATTAGGAAACAAATACTAAGCAATACTAGCTCAAGTCATGTTACACCTAAGGTTGCGATTCCTAATGTAACCGCATACTTTAGAAAATGTTAAAAACTATTTATACGATTGCCTAGGTAATTTATGTTACTGTTTTTGTCAGATACTTCTGAAACATAATTTAATAGAAGATATCGTAAAAGGCGCCGACACAGTGCTTAACTAATCTATCGCTAACCCCCTTATAATTACGAAGTTGAAACGTTCAGTGGACTATTTGGTGTCTAACAACGTGGACCAGTTTCGTCGAATATACGGTTTACCAGATTTGTAGACCTCTAATTGCGGGGCAATAGAACCTTGGTTACTTTAACAATACTTTAATTTCATATCGCGGTAAGTTATTTAGACTGTAGACAAATACCACCCATTAACTCATCATAGCCTAGCCGAATCCTTGAAATCTGTATGGTTCCTATCGTAAGGATTTTACTATAAGTGTATTTTACTAGGCTACAGAGTGTTAAAGATTGGTACAGATATCTGGAACCGAAATCCAATGGCATGATTTTTGGGCTTCTATCTATAATATAAAAATGAATCGCAGAATGTGTTGGTAAGCGCATAACTCCGGAACGGGTGGACCGATTTCACTAATTCTTTCTTTGTTGTGCTTATTAATGACAGCAGAAGGTTGACAGAAAAATGACATCCACTGCTGGGTACAGGCCACCCTAGATGTTCATATTAACAGTTAAGACAGGACAACGTCTGTCGAGTCCACTAGTATAGATATAAAAATGAATTGATATTCGTTAGTTTCGCTAAAACTAGAGAACGGCTGGACTGCTTTGGCTTATTTTGGTCTTGAATTATTTGTGGCAGTCCAGGGAAGGTTTAAAAGGTGTATTTCTTCCAATACGGGCTACAAAGGCAAAACAAATGTTTGCCGGGATAGCTAGTTATGAATAAAATAAGTTTACGATTTTTTTTTCATATTCAGCAGTTATTTTTTTACATTGTTATTCGGCGTGTAAATACTTGAAACGATGGATTGGCTAGAAAATGATTTTGCAAAGGAAATATTGATTTTGTAGAGTTACTTATTATATGAGGCAGAAGACCGATATTTTTGGTGTCCTATTGGGGTGGTCTATATCCAGCAATAGACGTCACGGTTAAATATCACGATGTTCCTGACGCAGTTCCTTCGGGTAATTCGAGTCTGCTTCTTGTTCTGTTATGACCTCCGTATGGCATACTGGGCGTGTCCTGGAAGTACCTACCGGAAGAAATTGCGTATATACATATATCTATATATTAGTGGCGAAGCTAGGGGGTAAGCCGGTAGTACAAGACAAGCCTATGCCAGACACATTCACAAATATTTTTAAGAAAATTAAGTAGCGTAGGGACTTATTATAGCTCAAATAAGTAAAAAAAATAAAAATTCTAAATAAGCATTGGTTATGTGCCTATTTTTCACTACCGGCTTACCTCCTAGCTTCGCCACTAATATATAAGAGTCGCAGATCTAAGCATAAATTGTTAAAAATCTATGTCAAAAAAACTCGCTGGGAAAAAGAATGTTTATTACGTCGTGTAACCTCGCTTCTGTAAACCTTCAACGTATAGCTCTGCTTTTGGACTTAGCACCTCTCTAGAATGAAATCTGTAGTAGCAATAATGTCTCCATAAATAAGAACGAAAGAGAGAATAGCGCTAAGTGCAGAACATAAATATTATTGTGACCCCGATAGCGTGAATTCACGAACATTTTTGGTTTATGATTAAACATATAATTTTGTTTTATCGAATACTTTCGATTTTCGTTACATTATTATCATAGCTTGTTTTGGGATTAGATAGCTAGTGAATTAATGTGCATAAAATTTACTACTGTATAAAATAAATAAAATACTGAGAATCGTTCACTGAGGAATATAAGTTTTATACAAGTCTTACGTACAATTTAATTTGCCTGTACAAAAAAGACTGATGAATGTGGATAACACAAAGGTGTGTCTGAATCGGTGAAGCGGTGGTCCATTAACTCTGACTTCCCCCCTGGGAGGCAGGATACAATCTATGTACTAACCTATGTTCAGTACATTAATTAAGAAATAAAGGATTCTTAATTACATTGACAGTACACATTTTAATGTACTTAATGTAATATTATATATTACTAGCTGACCCAGCAAACATTGTTTTGCCAATTCATAGTAAACAGTGTTCTACTAAGTAAAATCACCACCGGTGGCGTAGTTTTAAAATCTAAGCATACATAGAGACATACAGCGGGGGACGACTTTGTTTTAAACTATGTAATGATTATGGTTGGAATGTAGGTAGAATATAATTTGTCAATTTTAAAAGCTTCACTTATACTGCCACTGCTTCGATCTCTTTAACGGAATCATGTCTAAAGTCGTGTGTTCTTATAACATTGTTGTAGATTATTCCTAGAGATAACGCGCCAAATTTCCGGGCATAGGATGGTTAACTATAGGAAGGTTTGCTCTGAAATTTCTACGTTTCATATCGGTCTCAATATAACACTGCGAGTGAACTATGCTTTCATTCACACCTCAAATTCGTGGAAACTTCATCAGTCGATAGTACTATTGATGCGATGTATGGACTATTGATACACGTCTACAAATTCAAATACTGCCTATGACCTACCTCACAGTGAAATGAAAAGAATACATAATCCTCGTAGATAACACAGAAAATGTATTTTAATTTCAGTCAGTGAGTAATATGTCATCTAAGTATATCATAATTATTTTACGATGAATTTTACCATTTGTAGGTAACTTGGATAAAAATATGGCAATATAGTCGCAAAACGCCCATCTATTTGGGCGCCTGTATTTATTTGCTTAATGTTGCGCTAGTTTCCAGCTTCAATTATTTCACGGTACTATTTGGATACAGGTGTAGTGCTAAAATAATTGGACATGAAATATGTCTCTGTTATCCCAGTAACGAGTGAAGATATCCAGTTGTAATTACTAAATTATCAATACTGTTGTTACTACTCACTTTCTCCAATATCTATACTAATATTATAAAGCTGAAGAGTTTGTTTGTTTGTTTGAACGCGCTAATCTCAGGAACTACTGGTTCGAATTAAAAAAATATTTTTGTGTTGAATAGACCATTTATCGAGGAAGGCTTTAGGCTATATAACATCACGCTGCAACTATTAGGAGCGAAGAAATAATGGAAAATGTGACAAAAACGAGGAATATTTTTCATCCTTGAGGGCTTCCGTTGCGTGCGCTGCGAAAACGGTTCAAGATAGCAAAGATATATGTATGAAAGAATTATTCCTCTTGTAAGGATCTAAAAAAATGTCCGCGGCAGTATATGTCTATCTTTTAAGATTAACTTACTAGAACCGTTTTTATGGTAATCAAATTTGGTCGAAATTAATGCATTATTTGCTATCTCTATTATATGAAAATGAATTGATGTTCGTTAGTCTCGCTAAAACTCGAGAACGGCTGGACCGATTTGGCTAATTAAAGTCTTGAATTACACGTGGAAGTCCAGGTTTAAGAGTTGTATTTCTTCCAATACACGAGGTGCAAAGGCGACTTCCTATGGCAAAACAAATGTTTGCAGGGGACAGCTTGTATTTAATACAACATTATAATTCCTTGCGTTACTGAGAAAACAACATTACTGTAAAAAAAAACCGTATCAAATAATTTTATATGGATGGACTTTTGTGCTTTATTTCCCAACTAGCTTTCGGTTATATTGCGGTATAAAGAATTTTTTTTTTTCCCTCGGGAATAACATTTTCTTCCGGGATGAAAAGTACCCTATTATATAAACCGGACTTCTAACTGTACGTCTGCAAAATTACAAAGCAATCGGTTCAGTAGTTACGGCGTGAAAGCGGAACAAACAAACAAAACAAAGTGAGTTTGTCACTTTCCCATTTATAATATTAGTAAGACTAGTGGACCGCTCTGACTTCACACGTGCAATGCTGATACTAAGTGACAATCTCCTATATTATACAAATAACATACTCACAACACTTCCTCCTACTGGCTCAATAAATTCAATTTTGTGTACGCTGAGGGTATGGATATACATATAACTATAGTATAATATTTGCAGCACTGTACACATTGATTTTAATTGTGATAGAGACGTAATGCATTACCTGATTACAATCAACATTATGGATATTATTACTATTTATTACTTTAAGGTGACTACGACTTTTTTTTTTTAAGAATACGTTTCAGAATCCGGAAACAAAACTAAAATTGAGGGATTTTCTTTGCGGCCATTTTTTTTTTTGGTTTCTTTTCGGCTCCCTAGATGACAATAGTGTCAATATGTTCGAAGCTTATGAGACATCAATATTATTTATTTTTCTTGTTAAGATGTTATGTTGTTAGAGCCAAATACTGGATCTCATTTCGATATGTGGCGGGAAGATTTGATTCATAAGATTCAACCTGACTGATTTGACCTGAAAGACCTACTTCTTACTTCTACCTTACATAGAACGTAAGAGCCAATTATTAATTAATTGAATTACCTTACCCATAAACTTACATATTTTTATCTTAAAAACGGATTGTAGAAAGTGTGAAATTTAATTATGTGCGAATTCCGCTACTGGACTATTTCGACTTCAACAACAACTAAAGGAGTAACTTTTCATTGCTTTCCTATGAAACATGATTTACGACAAAGGTGGATAAAAGCACCTCAGATACATTCAATGTACCGCTCTACACAACAGTAGTGTTTTGGTATTGCGCCTAGGTTATATATTAAATTACCCAAATCATTATGTATCATTGAGACCATGCAGGAGTTCAAATCCAAACTAAGGCTGATATTTTTAAATGATAGAGATCTAAAAATGTAATGTTAATGAATTAATGTTACATAGTACATAATTACTAATTTTACCTAATTGACGTTTTGATGTCAATTGTAAATAATTCATTAATTTTAGCTCAATTAATATAATATTTAAGTTGAACGTTTAATGATTTAACATGTTAAGTAATATACAAATATTACCTAATTATATTATGTTTAATTATGCATGCTTGAGAAAATCAAAAATGCGGAATGGACACTTAGGCACAACATCTTTTGCCACTTTGTAATTTACCTGTATTTTATGCAAATAATGTAATAAATTTATAAAAGTAAATGAAATTAAAATTACCGAGGACGTCCTTTTTGGGCTCTTAATATTTCAAACTATCGGATTACGTCGAAGGTAAATATTTATGAGGAGATTTTTGTTAGCCTTTATAACCTGTAGGTAATATTCAACCGAAAGATGTTACCTATAATACATACATAGGTGTAGGTGCTATAGAAATTGTCTAGGTAGTTAGGACCTATATTATCCCTTATGGTTTAATATCTTCGACCTCTTATTCTGGTCCTTTTAGGTGTCATAAAAAAGGGCTCAAAGCTCATGCTGTACCAACTATATTCCATTGGTCGGGACAGAAAATAATTATAAAAGCAAGTTTTGCTGCTGGCAAAGCTCCCAACACAGTTTTAACATGTCCTTCTTCAAGCTCTGCTTGTCATCTAACTGCTGCTCATCAAACATAAAATTATTTGGATTATTATCCAGCATTCTAATCATTATCGGATATAAAAACTTACAGCAGAGCATTACTTCCTACAGAATTTGTTGAACAATATTAAATATTGACATAGGTGAAGAAACTAGAGGTATATAAAGACCCTTTATACACTGAAGAACCTCCTGAAAATATTGAAGACTCAAATTCTTATAAATTACATTTATCATCGCATTTAGAATTACCTAATGATAATTTGACTATGAGTGAAGTTGAAATTAGTAGTAGCAGTGACAATATACACAACAAAATCCCTCGACAAATCAAATCAAATAGTTTATTTCTTCATCGTTGTAAGTGTTATTACATACAGTAGTAGAACACAAAAAGCTTGAATGAAAGTCATGTATGATTTTAAAACACCAAGTAAACGTCACCCTGTTCGATTATTTTATTTTACGGCCAACACTCCGCCAAACTCTTACTTAATAAACAAACTCAAACTGATAAAATATCTGATACAGTAACACAAACTTTACCTTACAGCATATGCAAACATAAGGGCAATGATAAATTCATTCATTTTTTACACCGACTACCTTCTTTCTTTGGATGTCATATCAACAACAAAATGTCAATCATCATTGACAGATATTTGACACCTCATATCTTGATCATCACGGACACAAAAGAAGGCCAGGCCTTCTCTACGTCTTGTTTTTTTTAAAGAAAATTCCTCATTATTAAATACCCGTAATTTAAAAATTACTATCATATTCTATTCTACGTCAGATTTTGATTGTAAATCTAGTTGTGTTCCGTATTTGTTTGTGGGATTTGTTGATGGAACTAGCACTGCAATCGTAATATAATACATTACGGGTGTTTAATATTCATGTAAAATATTAATATATACATTTAAAATATTATATAACAGCAAAAATTAACGAACTCTACTTTAGCAACATATGTACCAGTAAATACATATGTCGGGCACATTTCACTTTAGTTAGCAGTAAGTATATCACATACAGACATAAACGGAGTTCAAACGAAATAATTTACATGTAATAATTACTGAGCTATTCATCTCATGACATGCTACCAAGTAGGTACCTAATTGAAAGCAACATTATTTTAGTAAATTGTACTTGCCGTCGGTTGATGTTTTCGTTAACATTGTATAGGGTAAATACCTAAGAAGGTGCTATAAACGCGAATATAAGTGCTAGTCCTGCCCACGCTTAAAAACTTTAACTACAATCATATGGTTAACGTTCGGAAACTAAAAAAAATGCTTCCATTGATTCTCAATACGTATCAGTGTTCATATTTTAAGTGGCTTCAATATTTTTATTACTTGTTTTTTTTTGTTCGCGGAAAACATCTTCGGTTATGAATCGATTTTAAAGATATTTTTTTGTTGAAAAGAATATATGTCAAAGGTGTTCCCATGATAAAAAAATCATGGCAGACCAGATAACTAACTAAAGTAACTTTACTTTAAACATTATTACCATTAAAATTAGTCGAGTCGACTAGTACTGGTTGAAGTCGCTTCTTTTATCTTTTAAGTTCAGTCATCTGTTACATTAATTTCTTCTAATTAGTTCTACCTCCATTTCCTACTACATTAATATTCGCTACCACTTTTCTTATCATTTAAAATCTCAAATGAAATGATGTATTTACTCCTTCTTCAAAAGCTCTGAATTCTAAATCAGAATGAGTTGTAACTTTGAAGAACCAAGCTAATGCCATAAAGTAATTTAAACAGGAACCTGAACGCGGAGAGATCGTCAAGTTTCAGCTTAACAAATGAAAAACAAACCCGAGATCTCGTTTTAGTTGTTTGTTTGTCGAAAAAATCCGGAGCCGATCCTATCAGAGCGCCATACACTGGATTATTCTGCGACTTCAATGTTTAAACTTGAAAATACTGTTTGTCAACCTTTTAAAACTCTCGTTGATGTTCACTGTGTAATGTAAAAAGGTCTTTTCTATCTAACACACGAATACAAATCCTAAATTTATGGTTTTAAGGTAAAAAATCCGTTGGGTTCGTCTAGTACAATATCAGTGCGTTGACTGTACAAGGATTTACCTTTCCAGATAGAAAATAAACTGTTTCAATAAAGTATAAATGAAAGTATTTCAGCTAAATTATATGCGGGAGCTACCAATCAAACACGACAATAATTTTATAATAGCTAATTCCGTATAAAGATTGATATTTTTTGTTGGTATTTAGAAAGAAATATGAGTGTTTTTTGTGATAATAGAGTTGTTTGCTAATTGTTTATTTTTCTTGCAAATGGCGACATTATTCGCTCACAGCGATTTCGTCTAGTTAACCTAATTTAACAGTTTCGGGGACACATGCAGTCGATGTAATAAATAAAACTGGTATATTCTTTATTTGATTGACCACGAAAGTATTAAAGGTGAATGCGGCAATTCATCAGTATCTATTGTTTTATTCCGTTCATTTTTACAACCAACAAATTCGTATCATCGCTATTTTCTGTGAAACGATTTGCATTCCGATTGCTGTCGACTGTGTGTAGCTGCCATCAACAAATCCCACAAACTAAGTGCGATTATGTGTTCGACACGATTAATTGCATTACATTTCGTTGAAAAGAGACAAACTGAAGGTGCCATACTCTTTTCATGTTTAATGCGTTTATTCTGAGTTGACAAAGACAGACCAAGAATCCGACCCGTAAAACCAAACTCCTTTCTGTAAACGAAACCATTCGAGGGGCATGTTACAGCAGTCATAAATCTATTGCATTTATACAACATGTTCTAGGAAGGTGAGAGGTACAGTTGATTGATTCATTGGCATTCGATGGCAATTCACCTGAGACAGGCGATCCTCGATGCCAGCCTAAAGTAGACACGTCTGTCTATACAAGTTATAAATGGGCAATTACTGCCTGACCTCAACTAAAATACCTTGCAATTAACTACCTATACAAAATAATGTGTATAGTTAAAACCTGAAGACTTATTATATATATTAGTAGATATTTTTGTGACGCTTTCGAATTTGATACCAAATAACAGCGGAATACCTTCTTACCCATTATAAACTCCAAATAAAGCATTTTTTTAAACGTCTTTACTAAACGTTATTCTATGACCCAGCTAAATTATATCGTTATTATTAACTTGTACGAACCTTTTAGAGAGTATGTTATGTCATTTATAGGTATACTATTTTGTTAATAATTGACCTGTTAATATGGTTATTCATAACACTGTATAACTATAATAGAGTATTCTACATACTACTGCTATATTGCAACTATTAAACGTCTGAAGACCTTTTGTTTTTTACTCAAATACCATGAAACATGAGGCCCCGCACAATCTTGTAGTTACATCGCTCTGGTATCTCAACGTCAAACGTTGCAATACTGGTATCTTCACTATTTCACTAGGATCCTTAGGAAAGAAGCGATACATCGTTTTTCGCTGTATCGCAGTGTCAGAGAGATGTACTACGAGAGCGCAACAATCTTGACCCCTTGGTCTAACCCTCTTACCAATAAACGCGCTGTCACTTACAAATACATTCTACTCAAACGGGTTATACCGTACTTTGTCAAACTTGTCATTTAAGTAAGTTAAGTTACCGTAACTTCCGTCTGTTAAGTTGAGTTGAAAATACACGTCACGCCTCTTAACCCCAAAACAAGACAAGCAGCGGCCCTGGCTAAGCAAATGCCCGCGGTTCACCAAATTGAGTTAAAGCTGATATAAATAAATGTAACCATGTACGCCGTTAAACTTAAATTAGGTCCTAAATCGATACAATATACTAAATAGATAACTACACAAAGTTTTAACATTTTATAACATATGGAGATAAATATATGTCTGCATGTATGAAATAATAATTAACGAAGGTACCAGGGTATCATGGAACAGTGAGTGTACGCAGCTGTAACAGTCGCCGTCGGCAGTCATATCACGTGCTGTACAATGGACGCGACCGGAATGTGAATAACGTGAGGTCGACGTGCATCATTCTTGTTTACCTCGCTGAATTATTTATCTTAAAGCCTGAAAACTGACATGGTGACAGCGTAATATAATTATTTTTGTATTCCTCCGAAGTGGCAAACACATTATTTTTCAGTTACGATTTTTTTTTTCATTTTGTGTTAGGTGAGGAGAACGGCAAAATGTCGTCCATATCATGTGGGTATTCCATTCACGAGAACCAAAACGGTTAGCGTCAAGTTTCATAGTGGGAACCGCCAGGATGTGGAATAACTCACCGGAGTCAGTGTTTCCTGCGCAGTATAGTCATCATATCACGGGTAAATAGATGTGCCCCATCGTAGATCACATCGCTGCTTAACGTCAGACAGCATGGTGCTCTTATTAAAAAAGTGGTAAACTAGGGTAGGTTATGTGTATGTTACGTGATATTCTACATAGTTTTAGCAGAAAATTCCAAATATTCGTCGAAGTCCTTTCAATAATCCTCAATGATTTCCACACCCAAAACTTACATATTTATATTTCGCGAAATCCTTTCTTAGTAGAATCTACATTCTATTTCGTCTTTAGGCCCAGTGAATCCGATTATGAAAAAATATCTTACATACTTACTTTATGTAGGTCCAGTGAATCTCAGAAAAAAAAAACAGTTGTTAATACCCTGTATACAAAAACATGTACTTATGGAGAAGCCACACAACTTTAGGTACCCTCGACGCACTAAATTTAAAGTTTTTAGATTCAACTAGGCGATGATGATTAAGTGAGTTATTTGATTTATTTGTAGGCATAGGTAAACCACGCCTATTACCCCTTCAACATAAAATAACTTAGACTATTTGTCCTTATATGTTGATGACATATAACCGTACTTTAGCGTTTTCTTGAATTGTTTTTAATTGAAAAAAAGTGTTTATAAAAAACCTAAAATATCTCATACAATTTATTTAGTGACGCAAACATGTTACCAAGACCAGAATACGCGGTCATAAGTATGTGCATTACATTAGATGTTCACCACGGTTTAATCCGTGCTCTTTTCGTTTACATCTTTAACGACTCTTCGCTCAACCTACATTAGACAAGTGTACCAGAACCAACATACAACGAGGCACTTTTACTCTGCACACACATTCACACACACTTAAGGTCAATTTACATTGCGACGGAATGGAATGCGAGCGAATGCAATTGTACCTATGATGTAGATTTTTTTAACGCACTAACGCCCTTATGAATAAAAATCTTAAAACGTTCAGAAGTTATTTGACGTAATGCTCAGACCAGTTTTGTTGTATTCAGCGTAAAGTAAACCAGATTTGCAGACATCTACAAGCGGCGCTGTAGTATTCTTGTAACCTTATCCATAGCACGAACCAAAATGTCTGCGTGTCTCCCGAGGAACGCTAGCTAGCTCGAGAATTCCCGTAGTTATAGCCCTTCGGTATTCCGTCTCAATGTAAAATGAGCCTTACACAGAAACTCATTCACGCGCACACACGCAAGCATAGTGCCGACGACGTCTCCAACAATAACAATTTGTTAAACATTATACAAAACAGCAAAGGAAATTAGCTACGCATTTGTTGAGAATTATCCACATTTTGCCGGCTACGTGCGGGAGAGGAGACAGAGCAAGTGTGTCAACCCTTTTTGGGCGGATGGGGGCTTACCTCACGTACGTTTTGAATTGCTCCGAGACTTGTGACACAAAGGCGTAATGCGTAAACATAATCAAACGGCACAGGAAGCTTAATCCTTCGTAATACCTTATGTGTGAAGCTCAGTATTCAAGGATAAGACGTGAGTAGGCGCCCGAGTCTGTTGCCCTTAAATGGGGAATTTTCCATTATGTCTGTTTGACATATTTTGGTTCCTACTTCTTCTGTCGCATTTTCCATACAAAATATAACAATAATGAGAATGTAGGAACCAAAATCTGCCAAAATATAAATGTTACGAAAAATTACCTAATATTTCAGGACAGTGAGAATCTGTCTGAACTTTCTCCCACTGGCATCACAACGTCTCAATCGTGACGTTTATTATCCATTGCTGCATGGTTAACCTCTGACGATTATTCAAACGTCAGTGCCAGCAATGGGTAGCAAACGTAACAAAAGGACCTTGAAGAAGTTGGTACATAATAAATATCGCAGTAAATTTTTGGCATTTACCCTTAGCGAGTAGGTATTTTTTCAACTTCTTCTGTTTGAGTTCTAACGATAAGTATTTTAGTAATTATGCAAAATAGATGGATGTATGGAATAGATTATACTGAATCATTAAATATTTAAACCTTTGTCACTTAGAGCAAATATTTTTTATCGAAAAAAACATAATTGCACAACGAATTTGGAAGCAACCATTGATTGCTTCATGCGCTCTTACAGATTAATATGGTTCCTAAGAAATCGATCATTCGCACATGTAGCGCATGACCAATCCATGAATAAATAAATAACCTTAAATCATATGGCTCTTTGGTAGCATTTGGTCCAATCTTTGGTTTTTCAATCTCAATCTTAACTCTACAACTAACTGTAACCACATTTCATTTTACAATACAGTTTTCAGTTATGACGTTGTTTTATTAGTTGAATTGTGACCAAGGTCTAGTACACACTGAACGCTTGGAAGCATAACAACAAGGGTAACTTTGTCTTGCTTAGGAGAATTTCAAGAGTCACATACGGCATTTATGTGCCCCGAGTAAAAGCGGTTTTGCATGCAGCGAGACGATTTCGAAATTCATAATAATATTTACGTTGTATGTACGTGAAGTTTAAAACTCTCTTGTGGAAATAAAACCTAAAGCATAACGTTATTTTGCACAACTCATAATTAAAAGAGATTAAAATAAAAGAGTCTTTCTGAACGTTACTTTGACCCAAGGGGTAACTTTGATCTAATGCAGAAATACCTGTTCTTAGTCTTATTTAAAACAGGGTCCTGCTTTTTCATCTAGTAGATCCCTTCTTTATTTGAGTACTCTAAACAATAGGGAGTAAAAACTTTTTGGCTTGTAAAAAATCCGACCGAGAATTTACCCAGTCAATGTATTTTTGCTTCTAATATTGGATTACAACGGTACTGAGGCACTAATTAAAATAAATTAAAAAGTTAATAAAATATATTATATAAACTCGTAATAGCTAAACCATTATAGTAAATCTTTAATTTTTATTATTGTATGTACTTTAATAGTACTCGCAATCATGGCGTTACAGATTTTGTTTACCACTTTGTCATAAGAATATTTTAACCCCGTACTGGTCTGCAATTATATTGGATATACACACATGTAGCGCATGAGGTTGGGTTTCATTTGTTCTATAGAACAAGTTTCTCTCTCTTACTTTTCATAGACAATGAAAAGGACGAACAAAAACTGTTCTCTTGTTCAAGACCGCCTTGTTGCGTCACGTGTGGCCAATTTAAGCAAATCGCCTTTTGATGTCATTTGCTCCAATTTTGGGTTGCACTCTTTATCTGCTCATTTAACTCTACAATTGACTGAAACCACATTTTACTTTACGAGATAGTAAGTTACCAGTGATAGTTAGTAGACCACATTTTTGTCATAAGAATTTTAAAACCTCTTACCAGTCTCGAATGATACTGGCTACACTGGCACACATATCTATGACACAGGCCCACCCCTATCACGTTGCGTTAACTACACTAATTGGTTAGCATGTATCAAGTAGGGAGCAGCTACGTTTTTAATATACGTCTAAATAAGGGGCAGAGTGAGTAGAGAGGGCAGAAGGACATGCATCGACCACGTCAGTGACAACCTGACTGAACGTGGCGTGATTAGTACGTAACATTTTATGTATAAAAAGATGCATGAATGTGGATGAAAAGAAAGAAATTATTGAATATTAACTTAGAAGATCTGTAATCTCTACCTACCCCTTTGGGAGAGCGTGAATTGTATGTATGTGTGTATGTTTGATTTAAATAGGTACTACCTACCTCTTGGATGTATAGTCACCGCATGTTTCAGTTCCAGGGCTTAATTCTGCATTGAAACATGCTAGAGACGTTTTTGCATAGATAGCCAGTATAAATGTCCTTGGAGTGATTTTTATCATTTGACCTTTTAATCATCGTGAAGTGTCTTACCTTGTTGCAAAAGAGTTTATACAGATTTTCATTCACCTAATCATAAATTCTCAAATAAAAGATTCAGGTTAAGGTTCTATTATCGTCTTACTTAGTATTTTAATAGCCATTGAATATATGAGGCTAATAAAGTTCACCTATGTAATGTCACGGAGGGTATGAACACACTCTCAAATAAATATATGTGTCATTCAACCTTTATTGGGTATTTCAAACAAAACATTAAAGATATTATAAAACATGCCTATGAAAGGCATGTTTTACATTTTGCAGCCATAAACGACATATTATTTTTTGTCATTCTTTAATATTTTTGGTACATCTAAAATCTGTAAAAATTCCAAATTGGAAACCGATTTTTTATTAAAGATTCTTCGAACTCGCTTAAATTTTTTACTATACCTTGTAACGAATATCATAGATAAAGTTTCAACAGTTGATGTTGTTTTGTATGAATTTACAACGACACAAATAACCATTTATACAATTCAGTTTATTTTAAGTACACAGTTCGAACGCAGGGCCCAATAAATAATTCACGGGAAAATGTTAAAAGTAATTGTATCAATAACATTGGAAGCACATCCGAGGTGTTTGAATGGCGTCGGATACGCGCAGGGGAATACCAGCTAACAGTTGGATCGTGACAGATTGTCCGGGGCGGCGGCCGCCCGCCCTCCGTGCCGCGCCGCCCACGACGACGATGCAAACCGATTACCAACACGCATTTCAAACGATTACACGTCGTAAAGCCGATCGCTGATGATAAATCGTGCCGGCGAACATGCAAAAAGTGTGCTTTCGTCGACACCGCGGTGATTTATTGTACGTGTTTGTTTAGTTTTTTTTTCACAGGTGATGTCGCCAGTTACTGCGTTTTTAGAGTGGAACGTGACAAATATAATTGAAGAGTCACGCTTGTTATCCCAAAATCAAGGGTTAGGAAAATGTAACATATCACTAATAATTAGGTACGCCATCGCATACTGACGCGGAACCTTCTCGTGCAAGTGAATATCAACTTTATTGCATTTAGTTACAGATTTGTTTCGTTAAACACTGTAAGCTGGACTGCTGTGCTCTACGTTTGGTACAGATCTTCCCTTAGAAGCAAATTCAGTTCGCAAACGAAACAATGGTCATTGTGTAGTAATTGTTATACTAAATAGTTTACTTCTGAAGCTTATCGCCGTATTAAATTAGTTACGAAACTAACATGTATTTACGGTAACTAATAATTAGTCAGTACATTTTGTTTAAACGGGAGAGTCGGTACAATTGTCGCGAACAATTCAGACCCACCGCGATAAGGGAAGTACCACGTTTTATTGGCACTTACTAACGAAATGGCGGTATCTTAACAATAACATTTCGCCAGTCTTATAAGAATAAATTGTATTAACATTTGAAGTGAGATTACAGCATGAATTTATTCAGGTAAATAACTTAGAATATTCAGCTTATCGTGGACAAGTATGGGCTGATGATGATGATGATGATGATTCCGCTTATCACTTAGGTTTTACGTATTATCATCCATAAGTCCTGTACCTGCCACAGAGACAATTGTACCGACTTCCCTTGAAATTCAATGCCTTTTTCGCGAATACCAAAAAGCCGAATACGATGACGAGTTTGTTGGCGTTAGGAAATCGTAATAGCAACTGGCTTACTGGCTCGGTGTATTTAAATCTCGAATTGATCTTAAACTGACTCATACAATCGCGAAACTTACTATCTCGAAATTAAAATGCTTATAATATTGTATGATTGAATATAACATACTAATATAAAGTTAAAATTCATAAAAGCGTCTGTGGTCCAGTTGGTCGGATACTCGACTTGCAATCGCGGGTTCGAGTCCGGCTACTGGACGTGTACCAATGGGACTCTTTTTCAGAGTCTATGTACGCAACGCAACGCTCGTACGGTGAAGGACAACATCGTGATGAAACCCGCACACCAGTGAATCGTGGGTATTTGCTTAGCAAGTGCCTCTGCCTACCCCGCTTTGGGATAAAAAAGCTTGAAGAGTATAATATCATATCATAAAACGTTAAGGATGATATTTATAAAGCCAAATTTGACTTTCGCTTTGTCTTGCTTAAATTCTGTCAAATTCCATACTTCGGTGACAATTATGAACAAAATTTCATAAATCTCAACTTCACTCCACCCCATTTGTCAGATTCGTAATTTTGGTAGCAATAAAATACGTAATCGATTTTTAAATTGTTCCAGAAATGTGTTTCCGATGTGCTCTCGTGGTGTTAAATTATTCCAGAATAGTCAATAGAGTTTTTCATGAATAGGCAGTATGTCGTCAGCACTTCATACAAATATCCCGATGTGGGAACATTCGAAACAACGGTTCCGGGGTTTTGTTATTAATGCATAAAGGATTTCAAGTAGTCGTGCAGTGCCAACCAAAGTATGAGATTCTTCTGATTCTAGACATAATAGGCTCTTCTTGAAGCGCAATCAATTTGACAACGCAACAAAACAAATTGATCAGTGATCCAGGCTAAACAACCCCCATCGGCCAATAACGACGCCAATGATTTATATTTGTTTTGATTGTGTTATCAAATCGGGAGTTAGTCTCGTCTTGCCTCTTTTTGCTAAGACTTCCATAGGATAATGGGTATTTTTATAAGAAAACATTCGACGGGGTGAGCCCCGTCGAATGTCTGATAATACCAACGTTTGCAGAACTAATAAATTCATACTAAATCAATAACATAAGGCATATATCTCAATAAAAATCGCAGTATATTTTTTATCGAATAACTTGCGTCGTTTGTTAGGTGTTCACTTTGAAGTAATGCTGTTAAAATGTTTCCACTGAAATTGCATTTCATTGCTTAAACATTTACAACTGAAGCAATTACTATCAATTTAATTAGATAAACTTCAATCGTATTGTTAGCCTTTGTAGCGAGATTTCTCTAGAGGATTTTGCATTGTTTTCATCTTTTTCCTTTCGCATGCACTTTGTTTGTAGGAGGTAGATATTATTAATAAGCAGTTTACTTCATACTTAACAGCTTAGTTTTCTCCGTTAGGTTGTGGTATTATACACAAAACACTGTTAATTTGTCATAATATATTTGATCGTTCACTTGGTCCATTTCCGACAAAGTATGTGGACGGATTATTTTAATACGACTTCAAAAAAGGAGCCTTTCTCTGTCAATTCGACCGTACTTTTTTATGTTTTCTCCGGCATAACTTCGTCGATTATGAACAAAATTTGATGATTATTTTTTTAAGGAAGAATCATTATAAGAAAGTCAGGGTTCGATGATGACAGATTAGTTAAATCGAGAGAAACTTTTAGTACTAGAATTACGATAAATACATTCACGTCCGTAACTCCAAAAGGGGGAGGAAAGAAACTCAGGATCACAAGGAACCTTCGGCAAAATTACGTATAGTAAAGAGTGTATAAAGCCAAAATAGGCCTTCAGTCATAAGTTGCTAATTCATTGCCTGAATACACCTACATCTCCATATCGCATAGACAATATTCCAGGAAGAAAGTCATACCGTAACATTTCGTCCCACATGTCTAAAGCGAACCGTTTTATTCTAATCCCAAATGAACCTTTTTTCTGTGTGCCTTCGTATGTAAACTGGTAGGTATATATTATTTATACACAAGACATTAACACAATAAAGAGGAAATATTGGAAATAAAATAGAATAAATAAACATATATACTCAGGATATATGTATGTATGTATATATGTATATGGCTATAATAATTAATTTCCAAATGAATTCCCAAGGAACACCCTTGCCTTACCTTTGAGCACAGCTCTATGTATGAAGGTTATACAAATAAAAAACTTGTTATAGATTTTTACATTTTACTTAGTAACGTAAGTAGTAAGTAGGTACTGAACGAGCTAACAACGGCAGCTGAACTTCTAAAATCAGCTTTAAGATAACAAGTGAAACTCATTTAAGTTTTATGTTCGATGCCGGGCTATTCCCGGAGCGGGGATCTTATCATAGACTGTTGGTGAATTATTAATGAACAACCCCTTGTATTGCAATCTCGTTGGGGCTATTTGATCATTACTAAACATTCATCGAAATTTACAGTGACCTGTCTAAACATTGTCCAATTTATCATTTGTCATTAACTCTAATTTGATGTTTGTAAAAGACAGATGCATAAAAATGTATATTAAGTAATTAAATTCTAGATTTTAGAGAGCGTCTGTGGTCCAGTTGGTTGGATACTTGACTTGCAACCGTTAGGTCGCTGGTTCGAGTCCGGCTACTGGACGTGTACCAATGGGACTCTTTTTCAAAGCCTATGTACGCAACGCAACGCTGGTACGGTGAAGGAGGACATCGTGATGAAACCCGCACACCACAACGTGTGTGAACCCTATAACGGCGATGGGCTCACCCCCTATCACGTTGGGTTAAATACGCTTAGTGAACGCAAGCTTAGCAAGTGCCTCTGCCTACCCTGCTTTGGGATTAAAAGGCGTGAAGTGTAAAAAAATATTTAAATTCATGCCCATAGGTAATCCCTTGCGGCTGATGATGAGGTAATCCATAGTGAATTACTGGAGACATAAAGTTGCTTAGTTACTTGCTTGGAATATTTTTTGCCTTTTGGGCGTTACACGAATAAAATAAATGTTCATAAATAATTTGGCATATAATCGCATTACTTAGCATCCCAAATATTCAACTACAATGAGCTTTTGAGGGACAAACTGACAAGTACACCATAAATGCGCTGAGAAGGTATGAAAAGTCAATAAATCTGAAGGACCAGAATCAGCCCCACAATAAAAGTATCCATCACTAAAGTTGTCGGACCCGGGAATCGAAACTGTGGCAAGTACCCTGACCACTATTCACTGTATCCCATCATCCAAAGTCAATATTTATTCCGTACATACCTCATTACATCTTTTTACTAATCAATGAATAATCGTTTTTCTGAGTCGGGGTATTACAAGTTATTTTCAGTAATTCGTCATTTTATATCACTCCTCAATCAGCCTTATTTGTCAGTTTCATAGAAAGCTCTAACTAGGCTCTCTAGTTGTTCCGCTCACGAGACTTACCACCCTTCCCTGTGTATCCAGCTGTTAGCTTAAGGGCCTTTAATAATAGAAGACGTAAGTGTATGAAAGTGATTTTTAGAATTTTATGTGTTTTGCGTAGATTAAGGTATCTGGAGATATAATTACCACAGTCCTTAAAACCTTCGATTTCTAAAACATGTCACTTAACATCTTCATCCACTCAAGTATTCATCCACTCAAGTCATCAATAAAAATGGCTGTACGGAGTTTGCAATAATTAGGAAAGAAAAATATATAAGTACTAAATTCCTACCTATATTCTAATACTAATAGTTCAATATGATATGTAAATTGCATGTCCGAAATGGATAAACTATGTGTGACTTTGTACCCACACGGTATAACATCTGTAACAACAACAGTTATAACAATAATATATTTCTGATTCTTATTCTGATTCTGATATGAAAATTATCATTCGTCTTATAACGACTAGTTAGGCTATCTCTATATCGGTTTATAGCCACCTGCACTCCAGATACTCTGGGCAAACCCCATCGGTTTTCTGACGATAGAACGCAATATTAATTAAATGTAAATAAGATCAATATCACTAAATCAATATGAAATATCTTTGTACGCATGTTACGTACAAAGATATCATTGAAAATACGCAACTGTTTGATAATTAATAAGATATTAGATCCATCCAAATATTTTTTCCAGGTGTATGGAATCCTGAATATACCAATTAATTACCTACTGTACAAGTCAGATAAGGATAGCGTAAACATGCACATATAAAAAGTAATTGAGCATAAATCAGAAATAGTTTATAGTGTACTGCGTTGGACACGAAAGCAAAAATCGTACGATACATAAAAAATATTTACAGTTCTTTTTGATAAGTTTTTGAACAGTGGATTAAGAGATCAAATTCTTATTTAAAATACATACACGGTAAGATAGATAATACCTACACTACCATTATATTAAGTAAATAACATTCTAAAATAAACATTAAGTAAATCATAACGAATTAACAATGTGATAAATAACAATTAAAAAACCTACACTTCTTTTCCAATTTTAAAATTTCAATAGCGGGCTAGACCGTGCTAAACACTGATATTCTGACATACATGTACTGCATGTAAAAAGACCCAGAGCAATAGTCGTCATCTCCGGAGGCAAAAAAAAATCTGTTTTGTATGGAGTAAAATTTCTTTTTTCATTTCCTGCATTGTCGTCATAGTAAAAGTTGTTCATATTGACGAGCCCAACAACGTTTCTGCAACGGGGTCATTTTACACTCTGTATACTTTTAAATTCATACATAGATAAATAAAACGCAGACGCATACAACAAATCACTAAGTCAGTATGTCCGTGGCGGGAATCGAACCCGGAACCGTTGTCCTAGAGGCAGATGCCCTGAACACTAGTCCATGCCGATCGTTAAATACCACAACCTTGTCTGCAGAATTATGTAGTTTATATTAACAGAGCCTATACGGCGGCGTAGGAAAACCTCGTGAGGAAACCCGCATACAAATAGTGTGAACCATATAATGGCTGTAGGCCCTCACGCCCAATATCACGTTGACTTGAATACGTTTGGTGAATCGTATTAATTTGCTTAAGAAGTCTCTCTGCCAGGATACTGTTTGTCGATTAAAAGGCTGTTGTTGTAAAAATACTGTTCATTATTTTTTGTATGTATGTATGCGCCCGTGGAGTCTTTTAACTACTGGCCAAGGTTATTATATAACCTAGATAGGTATACTTTAGGTCTTCCGAGTGCTAAATTACTTTACGTTTATAGTACGCTATAAAACGCTTACAATGTTTAGATAATGCTCAAGTAAGATATCTAAGAGTGGTTTCTTTTAGCGTCGTTGGTTTTTTATTTCTACTCATAATATAAATGTGACAGTGTACGTAATTATTATTTGTATAATTCTTCAGACAAAAAAACTAACAAACTTTGGCTTTATTATATTCGAAAATTCCGACTATTAACAGAAATTGCAAGAACAATATTTTGTTGAAAAAATAAATCAGCGCAAAACGATACAAAAACAATACACCATTTTTTTTTATTTTTTGAATATTTTAAAAAATGCAAACTATTTACGTTTATTAAAAAAGTACTCAAAACAACACAGCACCAAATGTACAATAAACATTAAATAAAAAAATGTGAATACAATTTCAAGACACGTGTACTCAAATGAGGTCAATCACATGTCAAATTAAAATCATTATTATATCATATGAAACAGAACAGGAGATAGCTTGGAAAATGGAAAATTATTCCAATAGTTTCATGGCCTTCAATCCGTTTTCTTTTTCAATACATACATTTATACTCACGAAAGTCGATGTATGTATTATTAGGAAAACACGCTAAACATTTCCCTACAAACTGTTATCCAAGTAATTTTGTTTCATGTGCAAAAATAAAGTAATAGGAATGATATATCAAACCTTTGTAAGAATTATGCTCGCGATATCTTATGTAAATATGAAAAGTTTAATCAAGATTAATATTAAGAAGATACTAAACTAGCTAGAGAGATTAGAGTGTTTGTTTGTTTGTTTACACATACACACTTCTTAATACCTAATTGTCATTGTGAACCGTAAAAGTTTGTTTCGATGGATAAATTTTTGTTACTCTTTCACACGAAGACTACTGACCGATTTTTAAGAAACTTCTCATTATATTATTTAGACATTGAAATAATACAAAAAAATTAAAGTAATTTATCCCATAATTCTCACTAAACTCTCATCACTTGGGAGATATAGGCCTTGATCACTGTAAGCCTGACAGGTGGGCTATAATAAGTAGGTACATGAAATTAACCCTTAACTGCATGATTTTATACTAACTGCTTAATTGTTTTTTGTTGAATAAAAACCTATCCTTCTTAAATTATGTGGCCTGCATCATTGGGAAAAAAATAAAAGTGGTCTAAAGTAAAACTGTGTTCATACGTATTAGTTGTACCTTTGACAATAATTTAAAATGAAAAATGCGTAGATGGGACGGCTAGAAAAAAAATCGAGGAAAATTATACTGATGTAGTATTACATCACTATGTAGCTAAGGGTTAAAGCGGTTTCAGCACATTTGACTTCAGTCATCTGAACCAATTCATAAAGGTAGGCAACTAAGACCTGTATTCTGAGATACAAATCAGTACCTACTAAAGTTTGACTTATGCAAATTTTGTTTCTTTTACACAAACAGAAATCGATCGAAGCAAACAAACATTACAATTAAGCAAATCTGTGCTTAGGGACAGTTTCAGAATACAGGTCTAACTCTTAATGTAGTTATGACATCACATGAAGAAGTCCACGATGCCAACCGCTTTACATAGAAAATTGAACCGTCGAAGAATACAAGTTCAGCTCAGTTCAAAACGTACTAATAACAACACGTCCTCTGTGAGACTGACACTACATTATACATTTTGTCCTTTGTCCGGACATTTTGTATAATAGTAAATATTAAACTTTGCACTGACGACAGCACACAAAATCACTTCTCCGTGAGTCATTTGCAATCCAGTCACTGTACTCTGCACATTGCTGCATAGCACACACTTTTTATTATTATTCATTTTACAACATTTTGTGTAATGCATATCAAGGTGAACTAAAAATAAATATTGTCTATGCGTACAACTCTAATGACAACAACGCTCATACGAACAATTTCACTAGTCACCATTCATTTTTACGCGGGAAATGTAACGAAAATAAAAAAAAACAAACTGTAAAAAATAAAGTGTTTTCTTATATCTACAGGAGTGCAGCTCCACTATGATTGAAAAAGTTGTGATAAGGGAGCGAGTGGCGGAGCTGAAGAAGAAGGCTTCTGTAAGGCACCGGGTGACACCGGAACAGTGTCACATCGGCCACTTGGCGCTGGAGGCTATGCTGGAAGACCCTGACCACATCAGTCAGGTACCTACAAATTACTATTCGGTCCCGAGGGTGAATTTGTTCACATGAAGAGACAATACCTTTTAGAGGTATGTTTTGGTCTTATAACCTTTATTAGTATTAAGGTTAATGCTTGAAAAAATTAAGAAAATGACGACATTTGGGCGTCATAAAATTCACCAATTGACCAATTTTGATACGTACGAAATCGTAATTGAAAGACACCGATGAATTTCTTTACTCCCAAATGTCGTCAATCTTTTCTTGTACATGTTACATGTCACTCAACTCAGAACCAGTATGTTGTAGGTTCGAATCCTGCAACAGCGTGTAATGATATTTTGTCAGAGTCTATAAAATCGTGTGAACATAATAATAATAATAAGAAAAAATTGGTAAGATTCCTTAGAATCTGTTTCTTAATAATAACTAAATTACACTTTAATGCTTTAATGGTTGCTCGTTCATTGTCGCCTTTTTACACGCATACGCATAAGAGTACACTGTTTTAAATAGGCACTAATCCATCGAGATTCTTTATTGTTAATTTCTTAGGTACAATATTTATTCAAAGAATATACAAAGAACATTAATAGAGAAGCAAAGGTATATGTTGGCTACAGATAAAACGATACCCGTGCTATTTCTACAAGTGAACTTCGACTGTCAAACTAAAAGTGACTTAGATTCATCATCCACCCCTTTATGGGTTATGAGATGCTTAATAAACTGGAGCGTATCGAGCCGGGGCCAATATACTTTAGGGATCTGGTTAGCAGTCGAGGGAACTTTGAACGCTTGCGTGAGTTTGCTAATCGCTGGCATACAGCTCGAAAAACATATGAAGCCTGTTAACGACTGAAGACGCGACGGGGACCCGACGCGAAGTCTCTGTAATGTGGTCGTCATGCCCCAGAAGGGGGAGAGTTGGCAACAAAACAGGGACGGATAAAGATAATTTGTATGGAGTCAAGAAACGTGTGCGTTGAAAAGAGGCAAAAGCAAGTAGATGCGCACGTCTCCAGAGAATGGCCCGTACGCCGAGAGGCAGGCAGGGCTTGGGTGGTGGTGGGATTATGGGTTATGTCCCTTAATTAACGTAGTTACGTTTTTTTATCTAGATCGAAGTCCTAGAGGACGCGAAGGAGTGCAATGGCTCAGTGGGCACCAGGTCGGCGCAGCTCGCCAGCGCTATGAGGAACTCGGGCCTCCAGGTCGGTGACCACGTCGTGCTCATAGACTTCAACCACCTGGACTTGTGCGTGCCGTACTACGCCAGCCATTTCAACGGGCACACCTTGTGCACCATCGATCCTTCTATCAGCCCTTGTAAGTTTTTGAGTTAATTTTCCAAAACCGAATGAAAAAAGCCCGATTTTTTCCTAATTCATATTACTTTTTAAGGGACAAGTAGAGGAGGATCTCATTGTATTGTATTTTTGTTTGTTACCGGAAAACTCTCGACTCGGTAAAGCGATATTGATGTTTTATTTTTGTTAGAAAACTGGTACTTCCCGTGTCACAATGGTATTCTTGACAAAATTATATACGTACTTTAGTCTTGAATTTTTACTGGTTGAAATCAGTTTTTAGTAAAAAGTGTATTATTAATCTTCCAGAATGCATTAAATAATGAATACTTAGTATTATTTGAAAAAAAATACAAAGGAGCGAGTGCGAAGACATCTCTTCCGTTTCCCCACAATTTTTAACAGGTTTTTTTTATAAAATTCCTCACTAACCCAACGTTACTAGTTATTGAATAATAGTGATTTCCTTATTACAAGTATAGCAAATACGGCGTCGTTTTATGACTTAATTTGTAAATTGTTTTATTGTTTTAAAATTGCATGTTTGCATTGTATACAATTTAATACGCGACCACCATGGTACACATTTGTCACGTAAGTGTTAGCAACAGCCTACGAAAATCGCGCGATTTTATCCTATCGATATTTTAATGTATCTAGTAAAATAATATCTTGAATGTCGTTTATTTTGCTTTATTTGTGGATTAGATTTAATTGGGTGCTTAATTTCTTAGCCAGGCGCCAAGTGATCTTTGTATACATGTATGGTACACCATACTATCTATTATTCATCATCATCAGCCACATAACGTCCACTGCTGGACGAGGGCCTCTCCAAATGATTTACATCATTTGAGGAAAATGCCAATAATCGCCACGATTGGCAGGCGGGTTGGCGATCGCAGTGGTGTTGTGGCGTAACTCACAGAAAGCGCTGCTGCCCGTCCTCTGGAGGGTTCCCTCGATCGCCTATTACGACCCCCCAGACGGTAATAGATCGAAGAAGATAGGTCTGAGGTGGTGAACCTTGCATTCTATTCGCCGTCACCACACGGCTAATAATTTTGATTGTAGTCATAATGTTCATCGATACAAACGATTCTAATCGAATTTTAACGAAACTTAATTCCCCATATATTTCATCCAAATATTCACGTGTACCCACTCGTAACACAAAGGCCGCAAGTTCACGAAATTAAATAAGACTGTCGGTCCAGCAATTATCTCACTCTTCTCTACTACGCATTGACAGCCGATCTGGCACCAGAGTCACGCGATTCGGCGCAGTGAGGCTGCTCACCGACGAATGAGGATATTTGACCAATTTTCCAGAATAACATTCTTCTTTGTGGACAGATTTTGATGATTTGCAAATCAAATCATTTATTTGTATTTTTTTCAAAGTCGACATGCCGATGGTAGTCCATGATACGGAAAGCATGATATTATAATAGTGGTCCAGATAAATCAGGTAAACACTCGACAAAACCTTTGCCCAAGATTCATGCGACTCTAGTGCCAGACCTGCTGTCAATGATTAATAAAATACGATGAGTACACTCGAGTAGTACACTAATACGAAGAGTAATATGCTGACCCAAATAATACGGATACTTAATTGAAATCCCTCATTGAGTAAATTGTTAAATACCCATAATATCTTTATCAAAGACAACATGACAACAGAGTTGCAAAGATAATTTGAGCTGTTGCGTAATTAAATACCTTGTAAAGGAAATACTAACGAAATTGTTTGTGGCAAGCATTATAAACACATAAATCACAATTGATCAAAATAAATTTATCATTTACTTATCGCGGTGTTTTCGAAATATTTACTTTGATTTATAGATAAAACTACTTCGATAAGCTCATCCCCGTCACGTTGAGCCCCTCGTAGTGAGTTAGTGGTTGACTTCATCAATCAATAAAAAAATGCATCAAAGTATTGTTGAGTTCTCGACCCTCGGCCGTAACAGTAGTACGGTCAGCCAAGAAAGTCATGTATCAGTTTTGATGACACTTCCTGTGGCACTAAAATATTCAGACCACGCAACTAGACTTGTAAGCTGCATACCACCTTCAATATTTCCCTTTCCAACAGAAATGAGGCAACTTATGAACCTCAAATTAGTGAGTATTTCCACTCAACTCCAAGTTCAAAATACAAATTCAATCTAAGGAATAAACTCGAGCAAATGAATTTGGCCCCCAATTAAGCCTCGTTATATTCGCTCGTTTAATAGAGAATGATTTTCATATTCTCTCAGTAAAACCTCAAAATTAATTTGTATTAAAAAACTGCAGACAATATTAAATACGTACTTGTGGATCCAAAACGTGACTTTGACAGTTTCTACAATACACTTATATGCAGTAAGGGACAGGAGATATAATCTTTTGCTCTTTCACACCTCTTTGTTTTTCATATCTTTGCCCCGTTTTATTTTAAAAGTTATTTTGTGATTGAAGTCTAGAGAAGTTTGGCTGAAACATCAATAAGGTTCTTCAAGTAAAAAATAACCTTAACACATAATTATATTCATATGAGTTTCATTCTTAGGGTGATAGGGTCTTGCCGACTGTACATGCAAAATAATTTTATAAAAAATAAATACGTAGGTACTCACTGCTCAAGTAGCAACAACGTCCTAAAATTATATGCATATAACACACAACAAAACAGTCAAGGTTATAGAAATTTGACCTTCGTACAGAAAAACATACGTTAGTAAGTACCTACTTAGGTTACAAACATGACAAAACTAAAGCGTCACGCCTGTTATTCCAGGGTTCGGTAAGAAACCGTTCTTTTAGGTACATATATCTACTAAATAATAGAATGTCAACGTGTTGCAACGTTTCCTTTCACAATAGAAAGTGTCTGCATAGAAATAAATACATTTGTATGATAGATTTTGGATCCTTCTTCTGTTATCAATGTCTTTCCATACAAAATATGTCACCAATGACAAAAGAAACTTCTCCATTGGATAATTATAACCACACTCACGTTTTTACCTAGATTGCTGAAAAACTTATAGTGGCCTATCAGTTTCTGGCGCTTTGTATTATTCTTTAACTAGCGACCCGCCCCGACTTCGGCACAATTTCACAGTGTTTATCTACTGTACTATGCACGTATCAATATTATATACCGCTGTCTGTCCCTATATATACTTAGAATTTTTAAACTATGCAACTGATTTTGTTGCGGTTTTCTTTAGTAGATACTGTGATTATTGAGAAAGGTTTGCAGTGTATAATGAAGTCGGTTAATAAATTCATATAATAGGAAGCCGTTAATTGTATTATTCTATATTGGCAAAACATCGTCTGCCGGGTCAACTAGTTAAAGAAACCTTCCTCCTTAATGACACCATCTATTACAAAAAAACGCATAAAAATACGGTAAATAATTTTAAAGATCTAAGCATACATAGGGTCAGACAGTGGAAGACTACTTTGTTTTATACTATGTAGTGACGTTTTATCTCAACAGCTGACCTCAAGACACTGTTCAAGTATTTGGAACCAAAAATAGTGTTTCATCCATCACGATTGACGGAGGCGGTGAAGGCAGCCCTGGATGCACACAACCACTCAGCCCAGCTGGTGTACTTCGATGACCCGACAAATGACCTGTCAGCCTACATCAGCAAACATAAGGGAAGCGAGATTGATTATCAGTAAGTCTCTAAAATCATCAAGGTGCTTTCATAAAGACACAGTTTGGCGGTACAGATTAAGGCCCGTATTCTGATACATTAATCAGTACTCAAGTGACTTTTGAGAAAAGTCTGTCTCTTTTTAAGCGACTCAATTCGACTCTATATATTTTTTTTGTTTGTTTGCGTCCCACAGGACAGGGATAAACGTACTCTATGCCTTTTCTCAAGCTCTGACACATTTTAATTTTTCCAAATAATAAACGTACTTTATCTAATGCATTTTGTTCTAAATAACTTCTTGGACCTTATAAAATATTGAAAAATGTAAGTATCCTATATCTACCTACAATACAAATTTACATTAACGAAATAACATGAAAAACCAAATTTTTTTCTTGTAATAAATCAACTAATATTACAACACTAATTGCTATAAAAACAAGTTAAAAAGAATACAATGGTGAATGAACTTTCCCAGTATTTCTCGGAAAAGAAAAAAGAGAATTCATTTATTATTAACGGATACCTAGAAGTGAGGCGAATAAAACAAAAGTCAGAGGTGTTTATAGTGCTACGCCTGGAAGAGTATAAAAAGTAAGCAAAACAGCAAAAAGTACATACATTGTTTTTTCCTTTTTTCTTTCAAAATTTTTATTGATTGCTTTGAAATAAGTATAAACTTAAAAATCGAAAAGAGTTACAGAATACGGGTCGTACTCTATCACTATGTTACGGGATACTAGTGAAAGATTATAGTTTTAATCATGTTTCAGATTAAATAGGTATGTATAGTCGACCAAAAAAGTAGTCAACAGTATTGATGACACTTACTGTGTCACTAAAACGTCAGTAAGTAAGGAAGAGTGAACTTTAATGTCTAATGACGTTCATATGAGTTTCCCCTTAGGAGGTAGATTAGGTTCTTGGCCGACTGTACAATATTATGTACATATTGAGATCAACTAATAATACTTTCTTTTCTTGTCAGTCCCGGGGTGTTCGACGAGAGTAAGGTGATGGCATGGCTTATGCTGACCAGCGGCACCACCGGGATACCAAAGGTCGCTATGATCCCCTACTCCACGTTGCTCGCTGGCCTCTGCTCTTGGTGGTAAGACACAATTTTCTTCTTTTCAAATACAAAATACTTGCGTGATTGATTGCGAATACAGAAATAACACAATTCTACGAATCCATTATCCACAAGTTTGACAGATCACAGAATAGACTAGCCAAGGCCGCTGGATCTAAGAACAAAATAAGTTCTTAATTGATCAGAATCAAAGAGGATCTAATAGGCAGTGAAACTAAGGTCGCCACTGACAAAACAATAATTTTCAAACAGGAAGCAGTCAAGAAATCGGTTCGAAACGTTCTGTATTAATCTTTATAGCTTACAACCTATGAAGATTCTGTTTCAAATTTATTACCCAAAAAGATTACGTCGTCGATTCAAATGAGACTTTTCTGTACGGCGAAGTTTTCTCGTCTAAGAGCCCTTAAAAAAGGGAAGTGTCCAAGTTCCGAGTTCCTACCTATACTTATACGATCATCGATCAGGGGATTCTCGCAGTTGCACGGCTCTAGTATCGCAACTACAAACAATGTTATTTGCTGTTTACTAAGAATCGCAGTGATGTATCTACGAGAGTAGCAGACTTAGCATTTTATTTTATCATGGGGAAATCCGTTATGGATACTTCACGTGGATCTCTTGAGTGGCTGGCGGGATCAGTGGCGGGGTTACGTAGGACTCGCGCCTACTATTACCCTCCATGGCCACTCGTGCATTATTTCCTGAGCCACTACAATCAGAGCTAAGGCATCACCCGTCCGACAGTCTCAAGGATGAGGATGATGTCGTACGACGGAACCAGTGTCTCGCTCAGGGGCCTATTATGAACGCGCAAGTATCATGTCTTTTTAGTCGACTCTTACGACAGGCAAGGGATAACCTCAGTCCCCAGAACTGTTGGATATCTGGCTGGATGTGCCGCCTCGTGAGGCATGGTAACCTGTATCTCTGGCTTGATCTAAAATTGATGTACTGCATAATGTAGAATTCCGGAGATATAATCTCAGCTTAACTTGACTGTAACATGTTTTAAAACATTATGGGTCTTACTAATAATGGCGGTATCGCTATTTCGAAGATACACAAAGCTCAACTTAATTTGTCAGTTGTATGTCAAATACGTCCAGTTCTTGTAGACCTATAATAACTGTTGTATAAATGATAACGCGTTTATTGGTAAGGGGGTATAAGTCTAATAATCAGTTTCAGTAGACCTCTAATAAACTTTGTGAAAGTAACACCGCGTCTTTTGGTAAGGGGGTAAGAAGAATAATTTCCTTTACTATTGCATTTAAAAAGATTTCTTTTCCGATTGTCACATGAAACGTCAGGGACAAATTAAGTAATTTATCTACGTCACTTGTCTACGACGCCCGTTACTTGTCGAAAACATACTCGGGAACATTAATTAGAGCCAAATGATTTATTGTAGGTAACTACCTACCTACTTCACATAAAAAAATTGTTATAGCGTTGTTTATATCGAAAGATGTTAACACTTTTGTGGCCCCTCAACTTGTTGATGAAGACAGTGTCCGACGCATTAATAAAAAGTTAAAACGTTGACAAACTAGTTTAGACGTAAACATATCAAATTACCACTTACACCAGTTTTTCCGTATTTAAACTTTTTTTTTATAACTATGAACAAGCGTTTGACCACCATCCTGTCTGATGTTAAGCAGCGATGTCGTCTACGATGGAGCACACTTGTTCATATACATGTGACCAGTTTTTGGGACTTTCGCTAGTAGTTCACAAACTTTCTGAATATCACAGAAACAGTCTTACTAATAATAAGAATGCATAAGAATTTGTCCTTGAAAGGATTCATAATAATTATTCATTGATAAGATATTAATCTCGTACTCGGAAACTAAAAGTTGAATACCACATAAGTAGTATAAACACTAACGATGATAGGCTAACACTCTATCACAGAAATCTCTGCATAACCCGGAAAAGTCATAAAGTATATATTATTTACCTAAAAATTAAAGGCGTTTTATTTCTCACAGCGTGTACACCTATGTCTCCACCAATCAGGAGGCGACCCACTAAGATAAAAGGCAAACCTACATATTTAGGACCCCTTTAGTAGGTATAAGTTTTCTCTAACTTTATGACTTTTTAGCTGATTCTATGTGTCCACGCTCTAACAGTCGGACATCAATTCAGTACCATACTATTGCAAATCTATTACCCTAACCACAACAGTTCCACAGAAGGCCACATCAGTTCCGTAGAACGAATTCTTAAGTGATCATCTCTATATTTTCACAATCTACTTGTGTATGAATGTTACAGAATTCTTTATTCATTAGATAAACATTCTAGAACTTAAGCACTAAAGTCATAATCAAACATACATTAGTTCAAACACCTCTCGAGCGAGCGTGCACTCAAACTACTACGGGCAGAGAGACCTAACTCACATACTTGTTATTAGGAATTCTGCAGCTAGTTTCATGAATAGAGAATACGAGATCAATAATTTTAAAGAAAAAAGGACCGCCTACATACCAGTCG
>SJJU01000918.1:0-79400 GCA_012932125.1 Conopomorpha cramerella
GCAAAGCAGGTAAGGGAAATGTTTACTTACAGTCGATTTTGAAAACTGTTGAGGAAGGTCTCGAGAGAAGGTGCCATTTTAAACACTTGATAATTTCAGAACTTATTGTATTATTAATTTGAGTGTGGACAAAATGCAACAATATATTTTTTGACAGTAATCTTTGATGCAAATGAAAGCGAAACTACAATATTCGCAGTAGCAAGTTTAACTTTTGTGGCCGATCAACACAATACGCGCACTATATAGTCAAAGACAAGTAGAGTTAATGACGTACGTATTTGACAGCACCTCTCGGTGGAACTTGTTTTTAATCGTGCCGAGTGGTCATTGGTCGAAAAGTATGCTTCCTATCCTACCTACGTAATACGGTCTGAGTCATCGATCGGTCTGTCTCTCACCTGTGTGAGAGATGGTTTAAAATTAGTTTCTAACCATCAAGATTTTTAGTGTAGAATTAGTTTCAACATTAAGACACATCCCGATACCTATTATAGTTTTGGATTTCGTTTTTTATAAAATGTCTGAAGCAGAAAAAAGAGTACCACCTTGGCCTGCCAAAAAAAAAAAATGGCACAAATGTCAATGTCACATTTTGGTAGATGACATTTCGTCAATTCTTGTCTATGGCAAGCAAAAGCATGGTGTTTTGAAATGTGTTTTTCAAAACTTAATCATTCTATTTTATCTGGAAAATAGACGAAAAGAAAAATGGGGAAGAAAACTAAAGTTGGAAAGCAACGGAAAGATAAATATTATCAGCTCGCTAAAGAAACCGGTATGAATACAATATTTTTATTATATTTTATTACAATATGAACTTTAGGTTATGTTCGTTTTCTTTATTTATTTAACTATTTACAGGCTATCGTTCAAGAGCTGCTTTCAAATTAATTCAACTAAACAGAAAGTTCGGTTTTTTGCAAAAGTCGAGAGTATGCATCGATCTTTGTGCAGCACCTGGAGGCTGGATGCAGGTGGCCCAGCAAAACATGCCCCTGTCGAGTATTGTTATAGGTGTAGACTTATTCCCTATAAAACCTGTGCCAGGATGTATTGGGTTAACTGAGGACATAACAACAGAGAAATGCAAAACTGCAATAAAAAAGGAAATAAAGACATGGAAAGCAGATGTTGTACTTAATGATGGTGCTCCCAATGTTGGTTTAAATTGGATTCATGATGCTTATCAACAAGCATGTCTCACTCTAAGTGCAATGAAATTAGCTACGCATTTTCTTAGAGAGGGTGGCTGGTTCATAACAAAAGTTTTTAGATCTAAAGACTATCATGCTTTACTCTGGGTATTGAAACAATTTTTCAAAAAGGTTCATGCAACAAAACCGCAAGCATCACGTAATGAATCATCTGAAATATTTGTGGTATGTCAGGGCTACATCGCACCAGATTCAATTGACCCAAAGTTCTTGGATCCAAAGTATGTTTTTGATGATTTGGAAATCATTAATAAACAACACAAAAATATTCTTCATCCTGAAAAACAAAAGAAGGCCAAAGCTGAAGGTTATCAGGAAAATGATTACACTACACACCACAAGGTTCAACTTTCTAGCTTTTTGAGTGCTGAAGATCCTATTGATCTTTTACAGGGGTGTTCAGAGGTATGTGATATATCTAGTCAATATTGTATCATAATATCATATTAATAAACCAAAAGAACAAAATACTTACCAAGCAATGTTTATTTTCCAGATTGTAATAGATGACAAAGAAATAGAAAATCATGAGAAGACAACTATGGAAATCAAAGAATGTTGTAAAGATATTAAAGTGTTGGGGAGAAAGGACTTAAAGTTAATCCTTAATTGGATTAAGCACATGAAAGAATTAAAGACACCTAAGGTAAATTACTACAGAATTATATATATTACTTTTGAACCTTTTTACATCCACATGGTAAATTGTTTTGATGATCTTTCCCTTAGTAACAATCCGGCACTTAAGAACCTAAATCCAGAAAACCGTGATACTAAAATGTATGTTTTCCAAAAACACTGTCCCAAAATGCCTGAAATACCAAAGCGGGGAAATAGAGTGGTAATTCAAGAGTACTGATTGGAGAAATGACCCATTTTCTTAAGTGCCTTTGTTTTAGTACAGTTGATACCAAAGGTATATAGTACTGGCGTTGGTCCTGTTTATTTATTTTTTTATTTGAAGTGTATTTTTCTTTTTTCTCCCTAAATGATGAAATCTTTGGGGGTGCTCTGTTGATGATAATGCTGTATGCTGTCCAGCTATCTGTCCTGAAGGAAATGGGTTAACACCAAAACTGTTCGGAAACCTTATCACCGTACTGAAGTTGACTTCTTTGGACTACTAGGTGGTTTAAGTAGAAAAGAGTTATTTTATTATTTACGGGTTTTATAACTTTATTTTGGGTTTGGCTGTATTTCAATTGTCTTTTTTTCATTCTTTTTTTCTTTGAATGATCTAGTTTTTTCGTATTTCAGGCACTTCAGGACAGTGTTTTGGGAAAACATACATTGTAGTATCATGGTTGTATAGGTTTAGGATCTTATGTGCTGGACGACTTAGTGAAACCTTTCTACTATTTGGTTCTAGGACAAACAACAAGAGAAGGATGATGAAAAGGTAGATGACGCTGCTGAGGATGCAAAATCTGGTGATGAAAGTGAAGAAGATAAAGTAGAGTCTCAAATAGCAGGACTTCAGGTAAGTTAAATAACCAATTTATTTTATTTTATTTCTTGAAGCAATGTGTATAATTCACCAAGTTTAGATCCCATCCCTTCCAGCTCTCCTCCCAGGTTTCATAATGAAAACAAAATTTTATAATTTGTGCACTATCAGTAAGGAAACTGTCATAACAGGAAACTCCCTTTATATTTCTCCAGGTTATTTGACAACCTAAATGAGTTTACCAAATTATGAAATGATTGAAATTTAGCACTAAAACAAAGTAAATGTGGTTTATCAAATAGTATTTAATAGTGAAATACCATACTACTATTTGCCTGAATATAATTATGGTAAAAAACTACATGGTGATGACTGAATATGTATTTATTCCAATTTTCAGGATGAGGAGAGACGTCTAGTTAAACGGAAAAGAAAACAACTTAATAAGCAAAGACAAAAATTAGCAGAGAAGATGAATTTGAAGATGGTGTTGAAAGGAGATGATGGACCTATTTTGGAAAGCAATGACATGTTCCAATTAGCACAGATAAAAAATTCAGCGGTATGTTGATTTTATTAATTACTACTACAGTTCATTCTATTTTCATTAATGTTGTTTCATGTCTTTAATAGGAGAAAAAAAAAACAAAGAACTTTACATTTTTGGCTACTCTTATAAGAAACAATTGAAGCTTATCCTACCACTGGCCAAATATTTATACTAAAACATGTTTGACATAAATTGGCCTACTCTGGTTAGTATGTATAATTTCACAAACAACTGACCAGATCACAAGACCACGACAAACATGTAATGTGAATGTTTGGCCGGTGGAAACTTGAGGTTTGAGTTGAGTGAGAATCAGATATCCCAAATAAGTGTGTTCTCATTTAAATAGAAAGCTTGATTATTATATTTCAAATTATTCTTTAATGGACTAGTATTTCTTTAGTTGATATGTATAATTTACTAGATGTACCGCGCGTTTTTTTTTCATTCCTTCGTCAAGTAGCTTTTATTCGTTACCAACATACATCCATACAATTCAGGAAAGAATATATAATATTATAACAAAGAATGCATTAATTTGGACCAAATTTGATTACCATAAAAACGGTTCTAGTGAGTTAATCTTAAAAGATGATCTACTGTCAGACATTTTTTTAGATCATTTTAAGAGGAATAATTCTTTCATACATATTTTTGGTACCTTGAACCGTTTTCGCAGCACACGCAACGGTAGCCCTCAAGAAAGAATAAATTCACCCGTTTTTTGCACATATTCCATTATTTCTTAGCTCCTAATAGTTGCAGCGTGATGTTATACAGCCTATAACCTTCCTCGATAAATGGTCTATTCAACACAAAAAGAATCTTTTGATTTGAACCAGTAGTTCCCGAGATTAGCGGGTACAAACAAACAAACTCTTCAGCTTTATAATATTAGTATAGATAATATAATAGGTGACCTGGCAAACATTGTTTTACCAATATACATTATGAAGAGAAGCCTATGTGCATTCTCAGGCTCTCTGTATACCAAATTTCATTTAAATAGGTTCAGTAGTTTTGGCGTGAAAGTGAGTCAGACAGAGATATTAGTATGGATTTATTAGTATTAATAACGTGTCGTACCTTCCTTCAGGAACTATCCAGAATAGTGGATTTGGAACCAAATATTGTTGCTGAAGCCAGTGATGATTCTGATGATGAGTTGAAAATGAAACAAAAATTTGTCAAGTATGATGTAGAGGCGTCAAAATTGGACTCATCTGGAGCATACTATAAGGACTCTGATAGCGAACTGGAGATGGAATCAGACTCAGACGATGACCAAGAAAAAGAGACTTTAGGTAGGATTTCTACCATTTTGTAATTCATGTTCAATGTCTGCATGTTTTACAGTAGTTCATAGAAATTGGTTTTATTCTGGGGTAAACCAGTTTTATTTCCTGTAATAGGTGAATATTTGTGCTGTTATGTAACCTTTTAAGTTAATGATTTAGCAATTAACTGCAGGTTCACTGCATACTAAAAAAGAAAACCATTTTAGCTTTTTCAGATTCGGATACGGAAAAAAAACGCAAAGTCGATAAGCTGACTAAACTTAACACTTTGAAGAATAGTAAAATTCAGACTACAGAGAGAATACCCAAGAACAATCCATTGCTGACAGATTTGGATGACAGGGATCCAGTGTCCAAAAGAACAATGAAGGCTGATTTATGGTTCCAGAAGGATGTATTTAAAGACTTAGATGAGGACGATGATGAGGGAGTTGATCTTACTAAGTTAGCAGAAACTATGAAAAAGAAAGGTAATTCAGTACAAAAATCATACCAAAAGTCTCTATATTACCCATAGTTGTTAAGCTGAATTAGAGCCACTATCCCATGATAAATATAGGTGTTTGACCATTTGATTTGGATTTCTGTACTGCTAGGCAGAAGAAGTGATTAATTTTTTCAAACTCCTGACTATTGAAATAGGTTTCTTGCTTCTTCATCGTTGTTTCGATGTTACTTTCCTTTTTAGGCGACCTCAAATTAATAATGGTTTCACAATTAGGTGGTATATGTGCTTGTTTTTTTATGTTTGTTCATGGATAACGTTTATGGACCGATTATGATAATTCTTTTTTTGTTGGAAAGTAGATATTTCAAGATGGCCCAATGATAAAGAAATTTGGGCAAGAAAGACCACATGATTTCAGGATTACTTTAAAAATCGGAGGGGTGACTGGTAATGGTAGAAGTCGGTTCTTTTTTAGTTCTTTTCTTTTTCTTCTTCTTTTTCTTTCTTTAAAATTGTCGATTTTTTTTGGGTTTTATTTTTAATACTGCATATGAAAATAGACAAAAAAAAACGCTAAACCCGTATTTTTTATTTTCGCTCTGCGTTAAGTTTTTCATTCATAATTTTTATTATGAAAATCGGATTTTTATGAGGCCAAAAGCTGGTATGGCTGCAATAATTATACGTGTTTATTTATCTCATTGAGTACCTACCTAAAAAAATACTTTGTTGGCTGCTGTTTATAATTGCGATTTTTATAAAATTTATAGTTGATTTCATGTTTAAATGTGCAAAATTATGGTTGCCACAACGTAAAAAATAAAATAAAAGATATGTATGATAAAATACCTATAACGACATCAAATAATCAGGATATTACGCAGTGTTGTATACGTGAGCCAACGATCTGGCACTAGCGTGCTGGACAGGGGTCCCATACAAGGGGTTGGTTCCTATGTTTATGAGGCATCAAAACGTCACAGACGTCACTCACCACGCACCCTAACCTAATTTTTACAAGGGGAAAAAAATATTTTGTGAACCTCTTGATCTAGTTAATTTTATAGCTTAAGGCATTTATAGTGTTTACAAATCAATTGTGTGTTATTTTCTCTGAACGTCCCATCTGCAAGTTGACTTATCATTAATGTAGTTCGTATCAAATTGACTAGATGGTGTTAGTCGCGTTTCCTAGGAAAATGGAACGAATTTGTTACAGGCAAGAGCCTGTCTATGTATTCAGGTCTATGAAGTGAGCTGTACTATTTTGGAAAAATATTATATAATTTAAAAAAATCATCCTGGGCATTTCACTTAAGGTCACATGCTCCCTATACAGTACTATTATTATAATGCAAAATTTTTAAATAATATAGAAAGAGTTTTTCAATAGAAAATATTCCCAATTTATCAAATATGAAAAAGTTCGGAATTTTATATTGAAAATAAACTTTTAAGTATTCTATAGTATTTGGTAATTTTTTGTGAAATGCCCGGGACGATATTGTTTAAATTGTATGTCGAGATTTTTTTGGAACATAGTATACTTCACTATTACCACACTGCCTATAACATCCTGATGTTTACTTAATATCCTTGTAGGTACTTTACAATATTCATCTCTTATTCACTTTTTTTTTTCATGTTTAGGCACCCATAAATTTTATTTAAACATGAAAAGAAACCATACATTTTATTAGAAGTCGCAAATAAATACACACAGCAGCCATGTTTTTTTTTGTAGGTAGATTATTCCGTGGAATAGACACAGACCTATAAGTATTGTGGCCGTAATGGCGTTAAGCCTCTTAGAAAAATCCGATTTTCAGAATTTTCGTTATGAATGAAAAACTTAACGCAGAGTGAAAAGAAAAAATGCGGGTATAGTTTTTTTTTGTCTATTTTCATATGCAGTAATCAAAATAATTATAACTTCATTTTTTAGCGAAAATTTTTTTTATATGAAAAAAACACGATACCCTTTTTTATTTTTCGCTCTGCGTCAAGTTACGTGTTTCGCGTCTAAGATGCTGTTTTACATTTTATTAATTTTCTCAAGAAATATACGACTGAAAATTATAATATATATATATTTCTGATGAGGATTAAAAATTAACGGTACGCAACGGTATTTTTTAATTGGCGTCTTAGGATTGTTGAAATGTCGTCAATTGTAGGAGATACGTAGCTCAATGGTTATTTCGTTCCCACTGGAAATGTAGCACATGAAGCACATAAAAAGTAACACTAGATCATTTTTTAATGAAACGAATGTATACATTATCCCTTTACTAGGCAGAGGGAATATAGATCCAACCTAATTTTAAACTTTATTCCATTAATATTACAGTCTAAAATCAATAAAATTAGTTGGGATCTATATTCCCTCTGCCTGGTAAAGGGTTATATTCGCGCCTATATACCCGGTGAACAATATTGAGTTACAAGTAATACTATTGTACAAATGTAGGTAAAAAAGTTCCCGAGGACCTGGAGAACACTGCCGCAGCTATTGACAGGAGCTTGAAGCGGAAGCGTGCTGCATCTGAGTCTTCGTCGGACGACAGCTCCGACAGCGACTACGACGTGGAGGAGGAGGCCGCGCCCACGGCTGCCGGTGCTGGTGCCAAGGCCGCCAAGAAGGACGGCTTCGAGGTTGTCGCGCAAGATCCAGGTAATAAAATAAATCCCAAGTTATTTCCTACACGGTATTCTGACCCCATCAAGTTGTACAAAACTCATCATCTCGTGTTAACTGCTCCCACTATAGCTAGAAAATCTATTTATAGCCAGTGGCGTGCACTGGCTTTTACCACAAGGCAGTAATCCCCAAGGTTTAACACTTATGTATAGGTAACTTGTCTTTACGAAATATACGTACATATCTACTCGCCCACAAAAAACAGGGCCTTCGTTAGCCTATTTCTTGAGTACAACAAAAAAAAAAGGATCTAGCAATAACTCCACTATTAGGTCGGGAAGCCCAAATACTAAGGTAGGCAGTGTCTTTTTGCCTATATGGTGTGCACGCCACTGTTTATAGCATACAACGTTTTATGTATATGTATGTATGTATATAATTGTCTGTTTAATAATATACGATATCCAAAGTATCAATATATTTAACCGCCACGATTGAACTGGAGTTGCTTTCGTATTGTAGATCTGAAACGCCTGAAAAAAACACTGAAGATGGACGCAGAGACATTAGCGCTCGGCACCATGATCGCCACTTCGAAGAAATTCAAGCGGGACTTGGTGGACGACGCGTGGAACCGATACGCCTTCAACGACAAGAATCTGCCCGACTGGTTCGTCGAGGACGAGAAGAAACATATGAGGAAACAGGTCGCCGTGCCAGAGGTATCTATTATTGAAGCTTTACTTATGTTGTCTTATCTATGTTATGCGAATTCGTACATAAAATCATTCGTCCATATCAATAATTCACATACTTAATTGAATTCGCAGAAGTACACAGAAGAGTACAAGAGCCGCATGCAGGAGATCGACGCGCGGCCCATCAAAAAGGTGATAGAGGCAAAGGCTCGCAAGAAGAAGCGCTCTATCAAGAAGATGGAGCGTGCCAAGAAGAAGGTCGAGGCAGTGATGGAAAATGCTGAAATGTCCGAGCGGGAAAAGGCGCAGCAGATCAAACAGTAAATTTACATTTTATATATATTTCTAATTACTTCTTTGATTTTATAACAGACCATTGATGTGTGACGACCAAATAACACGCCACAACAGACAACAATAGTATGAGGTATAGTTTTTTTTTGTCACGTACTGTTTGTTGGCGTTGATCCTATATGTTGTTGATATACGCGAGTAATAGCCAACAACGCCGCCATATTGCAAAAACTCTGAAAGCTAATTTGTTACAACTAATAAAATTTTGCCTTTCAACCTGTTTCAGGCTTTATAAGAAGGCACAGTCTGATGGTAAGAAAACTGTAACATACGTAGTAGCGAAGAAACACACATCTGCGAAGAGAATGAAACGTCCCAACGGAGTGAAAGGCCGCTACAAAGTGGTTGATCCACGTATGAAGAAAGACCTCAGAGCACAAAAGAATAAAGAAAAGAAGATGGAACGATGCGCCGGTAGGAAGACCAAGGGTGGAAAAGGTGGTAAAAGTAGTAAGGGCAAAGGTCAGAAGGGTGGGAAGGCAGCGAGACCGCCTAAAAAGAAAGCAAAATAAGTAGTTCATTATAGCAACATACTATTTTGTAAAGTATTGTATAAATATAATTATACAGAACATTTTAAATCATGGGTCTTTTTACTCTAATGCGGTCATTTACGTCATAAGTATTGTATGCACTATTAATTGACCAGACTTAGAAGGTCGTGACTTTTATGGTAAAACCATAAAGTACATAATAGCGTGTTGTTTTCGATAATTGTTTGTGGCGGCAAACTGACATTAAGACTATTTTCGTAGCTTAGGTCAGGGGCGGCGGTATTTCAGTGTCCGTGCGTCATTCCTAGAGTTCAAGGCTGCGAGTGGGGCGAGTGTGTCAACATTATGTACTTGTGAAGGCCTTGGTGGTAAATGCCGCTAGCCAAGCGAACGTAAAATATACCACTGTTTAGTCAATTCAATAGGAATACCAGTATTTCACGCATTGTACATATTTACCATTAATCAATTGTAATGCGAAATTCGAGTTGGGCAGTTTCCTATTTGGTAACTACTTCACATGCATTTTTATGACACATGCAATAAGTGACGGTGACATTATTTCCATTTTCCGCTATAAATTTGCCAATGAACCACTGAGTACAAGTTATTTAAGAAAAACTATATTTGTATACAAAATCTTGCGGCTTAGATTTCTGGCAGATTGTGTTCTGCAGTTGTACGTAAATGGCATATGTAATATTGTCAATATTATCAGGATAGAGAGTGTCTCAGGAGTATCGTAGTATCGTGACAACATCACAGATTACCCAAAATATTGAAATTCCATAAACTAGCATCAATGTTATTTATTGTCATGATAATATTGGTGTAACACTCCCTGATAAAACTGAGATGTCTGATCGACTCAGACCAGGCTTGATGTGATGTGAGGACAAAAGATTCCAATACACATCTTTTGTCCTTAACAATATTGCGGGGTGTAATAGCTGACCTCAACTTTTCAAAGTGACATTTGTAGGCCAAACAATAGAAAAGTTGTTGGCGTTGTCACAAAAATACATGATTCGTCTGCATAATTTTTTTTTGCACAATTCAGTTAACTTCGGGATATTTATTTTGAGGAAAAACTCAAGCAACTTTGGTTTTCCGACCCCCTAAGAAGGTTTTAGGAATCTCTCATTCTTCTCAATATTATTCCACAAATTAAATTTGTTCTTAACTTCCGAGTTGAATAAAATAATTTCACAAGTGGTCACATATTGGATGGAAGTCGATCGCAGGTCTAGTTTTATTCGGTCAGAGCTCATCGATACTTCCAATTACAAGTGGGCATTACTAAGACTAGGTAGGACATCTGTTATTATTGTATGGGAATGACGCATTTGGTATGTTTACTATACAGGGTACGACGCAATTCTGTCGGCAAATGGAAATAGAAGATTATAAAGATGATGGGGCGGTGGTGGGGACAGTGGGAGTCGATGGGGGTGCGGGGGCGCGCGGCTATATCGAGCGCGATCACGGCCAAGGCCAGCCACGACCGCCCGCTCGCCCTGCCGGGCCTAGAATATTGTAGCATTGCCTATGTAGGTACAGTAATAAGCACTAACCTAAAACCTAAAATATTAAATTTGTTTTTCTGAAAATAAGAACTTCACTTCACGCAATCTACCAAGTTGATTCCTCAAAGAATAGATAGCAATTATGTAAAATGTATTCTCAAATACCTAGTTAAAATTTAATGCTCTTTCCTTTCCCCTTGCGAAGTTGATAGGTACGTAGATAGGTTGTCACAACAGCGAGCCCCGAACCCTCTCGACCTTGGCAGTCAATTGCGTTCAGATAAAACGCCGCTTCGGCCTTGTCGGTTTTAATGAGACGCGCAATATGGGTTCAGACCATAAACCCTTTTATTCTCGATCATGTACCTGCATCATTCGCTTTAGCTACTTGTGCATATGGGTAACAGAAGAAAGAACAGCTTCCTATATAGTTGCCTAATTTATAGTACTTACTAAGCAGGTAGGTTTTCTACTTCAGATGTCCAATAGGTACATATTCCAGATTGTAAGTACAAATTCGATATTGTAACAAAAAAATATTTGCTTATCTGAGACCAGTATACAAACAGAAGTAGGTATCTAAAGTGGTTTTAGCAGGCAGAAAATAATGGACTATCAATACTATTACAGTAATAAAAAAATAAGTCAATTGACTTTTCTATTTAACCCTGTTTCTTTAAGTGTGTTATGTTTCATGCAACATGTAATTGTGTACAATACACTTATGAAATATTTTTACAGGCTGAATTCGGGAGACGATAATTATGTATACGATATTATAACTTCGGTCAAATGTACATATTATGTATATGTTTTATTTAAGTAAGTGTAGATACCTACCTAAGAGTTATAAAATGCGTACCTTGTCATGGAATTATTTTTTATGTTTTAAGTTGAGTTTATTATATTTGGTTTTCTTTATCGACAAATTACAAAATATCATACAGCTAATATAAATTATTAAAACTTAATTAATTATTATGATTATTTCACCGCATAGGTTTACATTTCTTCTTTTTTATTATATTTTTTCTTCAATAACATTTCGCGATAGTTATGTGATGTTTGTTTTGTGTGGGTAAATAAATAAATAAATATCAAATATTAGGACATTAGTTAGTAATGGCTCCAATTTCCTATTATTGGATCCGTGTGGTGCCGGCTTAAAGTACACGCGGCTAATAATCGTTTAAGAGATATATGTAGGTATAGTAGCTGTAAGGTATTTAAATAATTAATTACTCAGCTCAGTCTATATCTACTATTACATTGCTGAAGTCGTTAAGTACCTACATAATATCTACGTGGGTGAAGTGTGTGTATCTATACGTATATATATCTAGTAGTGTTAGGTACGTAGATAGACATCAACTATGTGTCTTTTTACTTATGTAAACCGAATTTCGTTTACTTAAGTACCCACCTATATACGCAATAACTTGCCCTTTGGAGAAATGGAAGTTCCCCTGTTTGTGGAGGTCATAAAATTACAACCTTGAGTTTAGTGAAGGTTACGTCGAAAAGGAAGGCACATTCGCCTCTTTGTTTTTTTATTTTATGCCTATTACTTGAAATGGTCTGAGGATGGAAAGCTCAAGGAAAATTGATCTTATTATTTTTAATTGTGAACCGTGGGCATTTACTTTAGCAAGTACATCTGCCTGCCCTTTTGGGATTAAAAGGCGTGAAGTATAGATTTTTTTAATATGTATGTTTCATGTTTACCTATTATATTCCACATATAAGTAGGGCATGCAAGCTTAGTGCGCAAACATTTTGATTATGTACGGGTTAAAATTAATTACGTGTATTATACTTTTTCATTGGGATCAAGTATTGGGATTAATATATTATATGTAGGTATATATATTATATTATACTAAGTACTGCATGGTTTACACATTATAATCACTCTACTATTTTTCTTTGGTAATGAATTCAAGGCAGCAAAGCCTACTCCCCTGGGTACTAAAACGTGCGAATCGATCCAATGTTTATTGCCCAACGTACGATATTAAACTTCCTAGGTTGGTAACCCTAGTGGAAGTTGGTAGGCAGGCGGGCGGCGGATACAAGGTCGGTCGTCCGTAGGTCGCCTGCCACCCTCCGGGCCGCCGGCGTCGGTGTCGTCGGAATCTTCCACACGGCTGCGGCGGCGGCGGCGGCAGTGGGGTGGGCGCCGTTCGCTGTGCCAATGCCATCATGTCGCTTCTTCCTAACTGAGCATGGCATGTATGTACTACATATTTACTGCAGGGTGTCTAGGTTAGGTAGGTACTTATTTCGACTTTTAGGGGAAATCATCCGCAAAGAAACTGCCATCTATATCACCGCGTTTGTATCTAATGGCTTCTAAATAAAAAACTAAGCTAATAAAATTCAAAGTAAAAATTGTTTTAGTATAATAATTCTTCAATCTTAATGTATATCATATAACAAAAATATAAGTTGGTAAGGTGGTGCATTATTTTACAGCTTTGAGGCACCACCTTACCAAAAAGAGTTGACTCCTAGCATGCTAGGTGTAGGGGGCAAATCAGCCGCGGTTGAGTCTTTTTGGGGTCGAGTTACTCCCAGAGTGTTCTCTGTTTCGTGTCTTTTCATAATAATATGTAGGCGCACGGGGTAAGCTTTTTTGCACAGTTTCATAGAAGTGGATAAAGACAGAGCGTTGTTTTGATCTTTATGTAAAAATATGTGACTGCTCAAAACTAGCCAATTATTTTACGATTCTGCTATTCGGAGATTAGAAAACAAAAGCAGAATGAGAATCTACCCAGGTCATGAAAATATGTCGGCGTCTTATAGGTACATGGAGGTATTATTACTTTGATATTACTAGGGTCACACTGAAAGTTTATAGACCAAGCGAAGTCTGGCAGTTGCATCGCTCCGGCAAGGCAACGACAAATGATGTGCATCTGCATCACTTGACTGTCTTACGATAAAGAGCATAGTGAAATGAGAGTAACGAAACCGTTGTTTGCGACTTGTTTTGTAAAAGGTAACCAAAAAAATGCCTAGTAGAAGCATTCTCACTGACTATGAAAATCCGTCAGTGCACTCCGCCACAAATTACCGTGTATGTATTTATTTACTATGCTATTTCTCTACAGAAATAGCCGGTAATGCTAAAGTGGATTTAGTGGGCCATCCGCCATACAGTCCCGACCATTCATGTACTAAAAGTATAAGATAAAATTGTTGTTTTAATTTAATTTGCCCACCAGGGTTCACAATGTCAAGCAAATGATTATAATTTGTAACACCATTATACTTACCATTGTGAAATGCAAATAAATTGAATTGAATAAAGGATAAATTTCGAGGAATTAGAATTTTTCGAATCTTGAAGTGGCGGTCACTTCTGCCTTTGATAATATCACTCACAAGAAGAGAAACAGTATACTATATTTGCACAAAAACCATTACATACCTTCTTTGTTTTATTTTTATTAAAAACGTCTGTCAGACCCACGTTCTACGCTATAGGTTTTTTTTTCGGAACAGTTTCGTCAACAAATAGATAAAGCAAAAGCATAGTTTCAGCTGTCGTGTAGCCGCGCATTTTGCCGATAGCGGTGTTGTAGGCACTTTCCGAGTTTCCGGCTGATTGCATTTGTGGGCCGCCCGCCTCCCAGCTTCTATCGAATATTATTGAAGAACCCTGCCATAGTAAATTCAATTGTTTCTGTGACATGTGCTCATTAATAAGTAAGTATTTAGTAGGTATCTAGGTATATACGTAATATGCCTACGTACCTATTACCTAATGATAGTGGTTCACAATAAGTTAAGTGTCTCCGGAGCGGGTTTGGAACAGAAATCTTAACGAGTAAGGTGTGTCTTCAAATAAATGGCGCAAAGGGCGACTCAACATTACATTAGGTTTGTAGGCTAGAGGTAACATAGGAAACTGTCTATACTTCAAAGGTTCATCCAACTTTTGTTGATTTCGTAGTTAAGTAAACAAAAAAAATGTAATGGGTAGTCTACTGTCTTAATCTATTTTTTCCATTAAGTAGGTATTGTTGAAACCCATTCTGTTTTTGTTCCGCACAGATATTATAAGAAAAATACATATTTACATTTTCACGAACTTTCGCGTTTATAAATATTATCTACTTATCAGACTATCCTTGCAGCTTCTGTGGTGTTATTTTTTCAGACTTCACCAGTGCAGATAATGGCGTACCTATCTTTAACAGTGCAATAGATGCGCCGTGGTTTGGGACAAGGCCCGTAGTAGCAACTAAGGCCACAATTTGGCGTCTTGTACCAGCTGCGGCCAAACGGAGAATAATAAGTACTTGCTTTCATAATGCCACAGAGTTTCTTTTGTGATGTCTCCATAGCGGTCGTGCACCTGACCAATCACCTGCGGCTTCGATGTCTGCCAGTTGCTATTGCTTCGGGTTGTGGTAAAGATCTAGCTACTTCTCCATGAATTTACAGAAACAGTTGTATCATCATCATCATCACTTTCCTGCCCTTATCCCACACTAAGTGGAGTCGGCGCAACACGTTTCCTTTCGCCATACATTTCTTTCATTCGTCATCTTTTACACCCTTCACGCACATGTAATTTTTACACCATCATCTGATTTAAATTATTTTTCATACTAAAGGGACATACAGATGCAGGTCAGAGGAGTGGTGTGAAAGGGCCACGTGCCAGACGAATGTGCGGACGGAAAAAAATATTATGACAAATTAAATGTGACTTGATATATTGGCAATAAAAGCACTCTTCATTGCATTGTACGCTATTACATATTTCAAACATAACATTATAAATAAATTAAATGTAAAAAAGATCTTAAAATCAAGCTTTTATTTACATGCTCTAAACAGAATAAAATAAAACTTTAACTTTAAAAATTTAACTATCAACTTATAACGTCATTATAGGTACGTTATAAAAGCTTGTCGCGAGTTTTAAGTAGGCACTTGTGTGTGTATATATACTTCATTTGAAAATCGTTTAACGCAATGGTCAACTGCCACATCGGTTTGTTAATCAGATGAGCCGTTCGCTAGTCCGCTATTATATCGTTTTAAAGTACGATTTAAACTTAGCAAACCCTTTCATTTGATACCCATATTGGACTGGTGCATTAAAAAATAGTTAGTCCGCCATCTTGTAAGTGCCGCCATGTTGGATTTCGGAAAGTGTCACTTAATTTTTCGAGTTGTACTTAACAAGCCCTTGCATTTGATATCCATATTGTAGGGGTGCATTAAAAAGAGTTAGTCCGCCTTCTTGTAACTGCCGCCATGTTCGAAAAACGTCACACAGTACCATGCATTGTCATCCAAACCGAAGGTACATACCAAATTTCAGCTTAATCGGTTGAGAGTAGGTATCTACTTCAAAATCGGGCCGTAAGATTCCACCCGAACATTCTTACATGCAAGTTAAATAAAAGCTTTTAACCCACTTGTTACTATCGTCGTTTTAAAATAACGACATTTTCCGACTTTCCCAGATGAAGTAGATTTTTTTCAGTATTTTACCTATGATATTTATAGGTAGGTGGGTATAAATTAACCTCGCTACCGAAAATCTGCTTATTTGGCTACAATAATTTGTTCCCGTAAGAAGTGGGTTTAATGTAAAAGTGACCCTGGCGATTTCGTCCTGGTAACCTAGTCTATAAAAATAATCGTTTTTTATGCTACCGATGTACATTTTACGTTTTTGATAGGTACAGTCGGCAAATAATCTGGTCTACCATTCTAAGGTTGAAACGCGTATGAATGTCATTAGACATTAAGGTTCATTTTTTACCTGTCACAGTTTAAGAAATCTGCCTTAATAGTACCTACCTACTTTAGTCACACAGGACGTGTCATCTGACAACTGATGGACCGCTTTCTTGTCTGACCGTACCGTACCTACCAATGACTGTTTATTCAGATATCTTGATTGCTTATGGCCAGTGCAACGATATTCCAAAGACAACTTAAAATGGGAAATTAAACACCTATTGGCTATGTGCAAAGCGAGTAGTGGCAGACAGATAACGACCGTAGCGCACAACACGGCAGAAATTGGAAACAAATGCGGATGATCAGCTATCAAGTGTTGATTGCAGTACAAAATCAAAGCAAAGAAATGGGACATGATGACTGTTGTTGCGTTGTTAACTTTTTATCGTGTTGCGTTCTTACATGCTCGGCTAATACTAATTTATTGCCTTTTATCTCAGTTTGTGGTTGGAAACTAATATTAAGTATGTGTAATAGTTTCAAACCCGGTTTTTATTATTATATTAATTTTACAAACTATTGAATAAATTTCACTTAAATATTGTCAACAATTTTAATATTTGGTTTTATTTATATTTGCAAAGAAAACTAACAATGTTTTCATTGTTATTATTGTACAGCTTCCGCAAATGTTGTAAACGCTACGCGTCGCCACCGTCGCGCACATAGCCAATAGGTAGATAGCGTCTTTGGTCCAGTTGATCGAATACTTGACTTGCAGCCGGGAGGTCGCAGGTTCGAGTCCGGCTACTGGACGTATACCAACGGGACCTTTTTTTCGTCACGTAAGGGTAAATACGCTTGATGAACCGTAGGCATTTGCCTAAAAGACGTGGAGTGTATTTTTTTAGTTTGTTTGGTACTTTAAATTCCAAGTAGGTGTATTTTCGACTACCTAAGTATGCTCAATATACAGAGCACATTTACCTTCGTCGCCAGCGTCGTACACAATAATCAAACCACTTGATGTAGTGCGTAGGCAGAAGCTTTATGCTCAAATGTCCTTTTGCAAAACAGAAGGACGGCTGGTTTGCGGGGCCTCTGGTGTCACTCGATTAAACCTCTCACCGACAATCTTGAAGCCAAATTGTCGACTAAATAGCGTTCCCGAGGTGACTACCTTGCCACAAATACCCACGTGACGCGAACCGTCAACCCAAGAAGATAAAACCTGTGATGGACTGACACATCAACCTGTTATTCGGTCTCAATGCCTATATTTAGATCGATTTCATTGGGACTTCGTTGCCAAGATAAATTGAATGGAAAACAACAACCTACCACTTCCCAATAATTCTGAAAACATTATCGGGGTCACTAACTGATTTATCGTTTTCAAGTTCATTGATCTGTTTATAACATATCTATTACCTCTAAATAATAATGTTTTGTGTATTTACATATAAGTAGTCTATAGAGGTCACTCTTTTAAAATTATACTAACAAAAAAAAAATTACATCCATAGATTATTAGTACCTATTGATAAACTTAAAAAACTACCTATATTATTTTAACCTAAAAAGATACCTGATTCACTTAGGTAACATGCATGCAATGTTACCCAATGCTTTAGGATGGGACAGTCTGTCCTATTCCGAATCATTTGCAGGATACCGTTGGGGCTGTCACGCACACGCCGCATCAGGGAGGCAGTTATACTACAAATACAGCAATATTACAAAGTTGAAACCTAGTGACTGTTACATTCTTCATTACACAAATAACAGGTAAATCCTATTAGGTATCTACGGAAGGTGACTTCGTGCCTGACAAGCACCGGACATAAGAACAATTACTGTGGTTAAGGGAACTTAGGCAGTGCTTGTGGCGTCGCCACTACGTAAAACAGATAACTCGAGAAGCAAATAAAAAAAAAGGTAAAACACATTTTTCCGTTCAGATACAGTAAACATAAATAAGCTATTTTCTTAATATATCAGCTAAAAGGATTAATAGTATACTTATTGGATTACCTACTCCATGTAAAAATGTCTAAATAATACAGTAAAATGTTCACTTAAATAGGAAAAATGAAATATAGCTATCTATCTACTTCACACATGGATATTTAATACACTGTTATATACTCGTAGTTTATAGAGACTGATAAACTTGAATACATACTCACCTAGATAGATAAATCTTAGGTGTCTATTAACCGTTTTTGTAGTGACTGTACTACACTGTCGGAGTACTGCCTAATCCCCTATAATGAAAACAGTTAAATAACAGCATCTACGTAATAAAAACATGATATTATATCCTTTATGAGGAAGGAAAACCACATGAGGAAGTCTTACGTTTAGAAAAATAGAGAGCAATTGCCTATTCGGGGATGTACCTAAAAATTAGATTTTCCTGTGGAGATCTTAAACAATGCATTTTGTTTAGATGCCTTCTGGATGACCACTTGCCCTTCTTCCTTCCGAAACCTCTTCTCGTCTAACTACCAAAGTACATCCATTCACTCGGGCCTACGTGGAAATCTACCGCGAAACACATCGCGCGCCCTAGCAGTAGGGACGTTATGGATTAGTGATCAAATTTAATGGAGTTTAATACTAAAAAATTAAACTCAGGTCAATTTTCTGAGCAATACCTTTTATTACTTAATCAAAAGAGTAGTACATAACTACTTCTTACTTATATTATGTTTACCTACTCGAGCACTGGGTAAGCAGGTATCTAATTTCCTTTTAATGTGTCGTGAAACAGGCATGAAATGTCATTGGTGCTAAAAATAGGCCGTGTGTTTTCGGTTGTTTTTTAGTTGTGCGGCAGATGGCGTTACAGATCGTGTAAATGGGTTGCGCCGTGCGGTGCTGTGACGCGGCGTAGACTGGGCCCTTACCACCGTTCGATGTTTCGAAAAGCTTTAAAGGTAGTCACAAAGATTTCCTTCTTCTCCCTAGCGAATATCCCGGTTGCACAGTCAGCTTTTAAGCTAAGTAAGCTCAGAGTTTGCATTCCTTCTTTTGATTCTCCACTTTGTACCTCAGGGTTACGTTTTGAGCCCGTTGGCACGCACATAAGTCTGCCCGATATCAAGCTTGCTTTGTTGTATCTGGATCTCCCTTTCTGACATCAGGCACCTGTTTCCCACGTATTTATTGTCATAAGGAATCTGCCTTTTTATTATGGTACGGCTGAAGCAGTGGTATCTATACATTCTTGACGTTACTTATTCTGTTTCTGTAGACTGTTGTATTATCTCTATCGGTAGTAGAGCGGAACATAGACTGTTTGCCTAGAGTTCGTGGTACGGGGCCTGTAGTAAAGACATCGGCCGCGTGGTTGGGGTCGACGGCCGGCCGCGGCCACCCGCCTGAGGTCGCCCGCGCCGCCACCGACGCCGCTCACCACAAACAAGATAGCAAGCGTTTACAGCACTACTACACTACTTAACACATATTGTAAGCTGCTATTATCACTGATTTAAATAATACAGGCCTAAAGTAAATTGTTTCGATGTGCATTACAGTCATCGAAGTTCCTATTTTAAACTTACATAACTGAAACATGAGTCATCTGTGTACTCTGTAATATATTTTCGTGAATGGGCGACGCGATTATTTAAATATAAATTAGATTAATGCTCTTAATGGCGTAAAATGTACCTTCTTTTCATCTTCCCCAAAACTTATCAGGAGTGATGCGGGAGAAAAACTCGGGGCTTTGTCGCTATTATTGTATATGGATCAGAAGGAAGTTTAAATCGTTTATATGTGATTCATCATAGAGGTGGAGGTTGACCGATAAATGGCGGGTGAGCGAGCCTGCGAACTGGCACAATTATCACTAAAAAAAGAATAAATTGAAACTGGTTACAATTTCACAGTACTACAACTGACTGTCCTTCCGCCCCGGTAATTCATCACACACATATATAGAGACAATATAGTGTATCGAATCTCCACGAAGAATTGTATTACCTACCTACCTATATCTCAGCTCATTTTTGAAACTCAACTTTCATGATACGTAGTCGCTCCTTTTCGATATCTTTGTACGTAAGTGGTACTTTTGGAGTAATATTGAAGAATTCATGATATAAGCACAATTTCATTAGTACCTAGTAATTGATTGAAGTCATTCTACGTTATATGTTATCTCTTTTACTAGTTAAGTTTAGGTACTCTGTCTACTATTTTTACATATTTTAAAGTTTTATTCAATTACATTAAAACATATTATATGAGTAACCACCTATTTACCTATACATATATTTAAATGTTATCAGATCCCTAAAAATCAAATTATTTGGTATCAATCGAATGGTTATTTTGAAACAATATTGTCCTTAATTCGGAATTGGCTAACGTTGCAGGTAATTGACCCTCAGCATTGAGCGAGTCGTTATTTCGCAACAGCCGCGAACTAATAGAAAATGGCGTTTTGTATGAGTGAGTGGTGTTGTGTTATCCTTGTGCCGATTCGGCGTGGATTGCGCGGTCGTCGACCGCGGCCCTTGACTGGCGCGCGCCGGGTCGACGAACCGCCGTGACTCCGCGCTCAGCGCCTTTTCCTACACAACATATACACGGTGCCCGCTGCCGCCGCCGCTGCCCGCCGTTGCCGGCTCCGCTCCGCCCTCAATACTCGACAAATACTCAACCACTATTATTTTGTACATTAGGAAATAAATTGGGCCGAGCGGAATATGAGTTTCTGAGATGTCAATGAACGACATCGGTCTACTTAAGTCAGGTTGTTTGGTATTATACGTTCGGTGATAGATATCTTCTGTGTTTGTAAATATGAAAATGTTTACTGGTATTTAGATAAGCAGGTATTGTGGTAAATATATTTTCAGAAAAAGATAAATGAAAAAAAAAATACATATAACTTTCATAAAACTATCGTGCGTAATTGAGTGATGTCCAGGAGCTTTGAGGCATATATTTGAAAGCTGAGTTTACTGCACAAGCTATTTATTGGTATAATTTCTAATACATTAAAATTTATCGAAGTGACTTTGAACTGGCACAGTACTTAGAAATCAATTATTTTATATGGCCTACTGACAGAAAATAATATGTTCACAGCATGTTTCTATTCCCTATGATAAACATCAGAATAATGAAATTCAAGTTGCATGTTGCATTAACGTACTAAGAAGGCAAGTAGGTGTGTTTCGCAGTTGCATAGTGACGAAATCAAACGATTGCCGTGTATATACCTAAAGGTAGAGTTTATGTTTGTTTAAATAGTAGGAAACTATCATCAATAAGAACAAAGAGCAATAGTTACATATATAATTCATAATATATTATTCAATGCTGAATGCTTACTTAGCGAAAATTTACTACTTACTGTGTCGTGACATCCTCCTAATTAAAATATTTTCGTCTACCGGCGTTCTATCCATAGCAACTAAGTACAATTTCGTGAGTATGTGTATGAAATCTTCGCCTGTTGCGAATGTTTTTCCAGAAAAGTACCTGAAACACTATCCTTCAGCGTGTCGTTCATTATGAAGTTACTATCTACTCACCGTACTTCCCACCGCTTTTATCAAATTAATTCATGCTATGTCAACAGACCTAAACAGCCAAGCCGTACCTACATATATGGGATCCAAACAATCTACTGTCCGAAATAATAGTATGTAATAGTTTTTTAAATTAGTCAAAGAAAAATCAATTTTCACTAGTCAAAGAAAAATTCACAATACTTTTTCTACTGTACCTTCGACAAGTCTTCTACGTCAAGAGTTTCTAAATTTAATGCTGTGTAAATGTAATTTGAACAAAAAATAAAAATGCCAAGTTAGAACTGTAAGGTGGGCACCCCATCGTTGACCGACCCTCAATAGAGCCGTATGCCTGTTGCTTACTGTAGAAAATTTAATGACCTCTCTTAAGGGCATTGACTAAAATGCCCCGTAAAGAAAACAATAGTATGTACTTCATTTACAACCCGTTTTGGTGGTAAGTAGATGTGGGTCTGCTTTTATATAGCTAAAAATTCGACTGTTTGAAACTTTGTTCCCGGATCATATTGATAGATTCAAGAATCGTCACATGTGATGACGTTGTAAGCAAGGCGCGGTGAACCTTTTTGCATTTAACAATCACATCGTGCCTTCGCTCCACGCGCGCCTGAATTTGTATATGTGGTACACTACATTAAACAACACTTGTGACGAAAAGGTAGCTGTGTAAAATGTGGCAAGCAGGGAGTGTTTGCCACATGATCCAATCTCTAGAACGTACTGAGGCTCCTTCTACGTATTTTTTTTTGTTTTGTGAAATCAAATAGTGTACTGCCAGATGTTCTTTAGTGACAGCGCTCCAATGACGGCCACTTCTTCGAAAACGACTGCACTAGACTTCCCGTTACACTCATGTGTTTTAAAAAATATATATAAATAAAATGTATTTTTAATAAGTAGTAAACCTTAATTAATGACACTCTCTATGAAGCTAGGTGTGAATTACCAGTATGAAAAAAAATCAGAAAACATCAAAAACGCATTAGGAAGTTACAATCATACTTCACAATAGCGACCACGTAACAACTTGTTTTTTTCTCTCCTTTTTCTTGCTAATTCATGAAAGAGGGTGGGAAGAAAGCAAACCACATTTCATCAAGAGAATTGTGACATAACTTCACAGGTGACGGCGTCTATACCTACGTACAGTGAGTTCTCAAGGCTTCTTTCACTGCAATTTCACAACATGTGCAGATTTAATGGCGCATATGACAGTAGGTACAGTCAACGCCAACGAATTTAGATGTTTTGTTGGTTAAATCAATGCAGAAAAATCTCGTACAACTTTCGCAAAACAAAAAAAAGTGATTAAGTAAGATACTGCGTATTCTAAGTGACCTAAAAACGACGTACATAAAAGTGTAGGTACCTTTTCTATAAATACAAGGTTTGTCTGAAGGTTTGTCTTAAGTCGAAGTCTACTGGTTCTGTACTTAGTCATTTTCAGCAGGTGTCAATGTCCTCGAGTGAAAAACCATCTAAAAACGATCTCCCCATACAAATTCAATCAGTGATCGTGTGATCGTGCTTTTTTTGAAGACTCACTCAATTCCACCCTATACAATGTTTAACATTATGTGCTTTCTGTTCAGTTAGACTTAGCTCAAGTAATTAGTTGATAAATGTCCGACTCAATTGCACCTTGGCTCATGCCATGTGCATGTATTATGGGGCAAGTGCATAATAACATTTCTAGTTCTATTAATTACTCGGTGTTCATAGGTTCACCTTGTTCTTAGCAGCTGGATCGTAAAATATGAAATGTCAAGTTTTCTCTACTGCCAGAGCGTGGGGCGTTGTGGCGGCGGCGGCGGCGGGCGAAGGCACAGCCTGTTCGGCGCAAGCGCACGCCCGCAAGTGAAAGTGGGTTGAATGCGGCGCCATTACTTTCAGTTTCTCTCGACACGGCCCTCGATCGTCGTTACAATAAACATCGCATCCCGTCGATTTCTTGCCCCGATAAGTTTCACATTTTCCACTCGGATCAAGTATTTTCGACCTGCAAACTGAACGTAGAAAGTCTGGTAACGAGGTGCACTTCTGTTCCTGCTGACATAGATTGGGTGCTAAAACATAAGGCCTACCTAATACACGTTTCGTTCAGAATGCTGAAAAATACCTACTTACAAATTGTATCTCAGTTGCTGTACTCGTAATAGACCTATATCCCAGTAAAGTTATATTTCTCTTTCTGGAAATGGAAAGTTAGAGGGAGGGAGAAATTTTAATACTCTAAATAAATCTAATTAATAAAAGCGTTATTATACTAAATACAGTAGGTTCCCACGTGCAATTTAAAAAAAAATGTTATCGTATAAAAATGTTTCGCAGTTGTCCGGTTGGAATCCATATTTTTTTAATCCCTTTGGTACGCTATGCTTGTTTTTATGTTTAAACCACGACCCCCGTTTTATAGTCAGCTACAAAGCGAGAGTCGTGAAATATTTTTCTTTGTTTTAAACCCTGCTATTTTAATTTAATATTATGCAGACATATACGTAGAGATGGACCGCTGTGACGTAAATGTGCCTAGACCTAGAGATCCCGATTTTATTTAAATTTTATTACAAGGAACCCCGTGTCCGCAAGGGTTGTAGATCCTGTAACGGAGCTGGGCTCTTGACTGAACACGTTGAGTGCTCCTGTCGTGATGTGGGTAGTTGTCAATTACAGCGTTGTCCAATCCTTAACAGGCGTGCGTGACCTGTATGTTTATACATTGGAGAGTATCGTAGGTATCCAATATTATACCGCGCTGTGATACCAGGATCATGCCGGTAATTACGATAAACCATGATTTTCAATTATAATTAGTATCGGAAATATCTGAACTCATAATCATAAGAAAATCTATCTATACTTGCTAGACCTATATTATTGTTAAGTTTAATTTGGAAACTTTTCTCTTTTTTCCCGTTTGCGTGAAAGAGTAACAATTCCTATTCATCCAACGAAACATCGATCCATACCAACAAACTTTCGCGTCTATATTATTAGACGGAAAATGTTTAGTATACTCTTATAACTCTTTACTAAATACAGATACATAAATACGTATACGTATATCCATATGGCATGGACAAATCTTTAGGAGACAATACAGAGACAACAATCCCACATTTAACCTGGAGAGTAGGGTCGACAAATAGTCAGAATATTGCTGATAGGTGGCCAGCTTATCCGCCAATATTCTCTTTCGTAAAGAAAATGCTAACAACAACAGAAGGCGACATAAACATAAATACAACAATGCTTATTTTTTTATAAGTAATGGGGTTAATGTCGATATAGGTTAGTACTCAAGTTCAGTAAAGAAAGTACCTACGTGTCCACGCAAGCCACGACATCCTTTTACAGCTTCAATCAATAACAATAATTCTTTTTGAAAGTCTCGCAAGGTGCTCTTACGCCTATAAAAGAAGTACGATATCTCTTCAGGCGACAGAGAAAGTTCTCTTTCGCCAAATTCGTGCTCTACTTACCGATAATGAGGTCAATTTGTGTTTGGTTTTAAGGCAAATGCAGTGTGCTTTGTTTTGGATTAGAAAACCCTTGTATTATGAAGCGTGAGTGGCGACCTGACCTACATTTCCTTACTTTCGACAAAATGGCCGGAGCAAGTTCCGAGTTTCGTGAAACATATCCGTACTCAAAATCCGGTTCACGTTTTGAGTAGGTAAATGGCAGCGGCACATCGTTTTCGAATTAATATATGGACACTTTCATTATGTATATTTAAGTAACACCTTGCTTTTAGCTTCAAGCGATCGTGGCCTGGATTTATAAGAATGTATTTAATTTTAGATATGTTTATTGTATACAATGTACAGCTTTTGACTTATTTTCTCATTGCATATTTAGCTAATTAATTATTGAACTTAGGGACAAAAATCTCGTGCCGTAGATTAGACGTATTCATTAGTACACCCGTCGGGTCTTAGTGAAAACCGAAAGCAATCAATTGTGTTTCTCTAACGAGTTATTGGAAAAGCATGGGAAAAGTGAAATGGCAAGCGTTTTATCTATACAATAACACTCATATACTTTCTTATAGTGAATCTGAATTGGATGACCAGTTTGTTTGTGTTTATAACATTTATTTCACTGTGGATTAAGTATTTCGAGAAAAAAAAAGGAAAATCTTGCTAATGTTTAGATACATTTAATTGGTATTAACTGCTGTTTTGTTTATAAAGCACCAATGTATGGAAATTTACCATTTGTTTTAAATAACTGACCGATTGACGACTTATTTAACAAATATTGAAACGGCAAGATTGGTATACTTTGCATACTTTCATAGCATAATGAACTATGGTATATTGTTGTGGGGCAATGCTGCTGATGTAATTTGTACTCCAAAAGAGATCTGTAAGGGAAATATATAAAATGCGCACCAGAGACTCCCTTCGAGATAAATTTAGAAGTATAGATATTTTGACACTTCCACCGCAGTACGTTTTTGTAAATATTGTACATATCCGGAAAAATATTGATTTATTCTTGCAGCATGATGATGTATACAAATATAGCACTAGAAATAATTGTACGATTTATCAACCTTTTAGTCGCCTCGGCAAAACTAGCAAGGACTTGCTATTAAAATGTATAACAAACTGCCCAAGGAAATAACTGAGTTGTCTGAGGGAAAATTTAATTCAATTGTAAAGAAACAGTTAATAAGTAAGGCATACTACATCGTTGATATACCTATATGATGATAATGCATGGACAAACATGTCAGCTCGTATTGATATAAAACATAATTATTAAGATGTAAAAAAAAAAAAAATACACTTCACGCCTTTAATCCCAAAGAGGGGTAGGCAGAGGCACTTGCTAAGATGTCTAAGGCTAAAAAGAAATTGTTCACATTCCACATTACTAATGTTGGTATCGAGCTGGGTGGTTGCTTGCATGATCTGAGGGGTTCAGTTACATAACCCACAGGGGCACCCTTTTATTTTATTTAGTGTTAATATCATTTAGTGCCCTTGAGCTGTACACCAGTCAGGGATGTATCCGGCCATCAAGCATTTGTTAAATTAGTATTGTCATATTTATGTTAAGTATACTTAGCAGTAAGCCTTGGTGATTTGAAAAGAGTCCAGCCAGTTTCTCCCCGGTTCTTCCGGCCAGTAAGAGAAATTAATTCGAACCGGGGACGTTTACTTTTGTTTTTAAAGTCATAAATTAAATTCATCAAGCTTTGTGTTTTGCTACTTTATATCTGTATGTTATAGAACTTATAAAGATGAAATAAAGAAATTTTGACATTTTGACTTTTGACCAATTTAATGTTGAATGAATTATAATACAATAAAACAGTAGTAGTTTTAAGTAAGCTCACTTTTCATCAATAATCGCATTTCATGATAGTAATCTGTAATTGGAAAGAGAAAAGTCATTTCACGTCGGCATCAATTCAGCCACTCAGCGTAATGCACCCGAAAAGAAATGAACGAAAATGAAAGTGACCCACTTGGCCGACCCTGCTTTCTCGCTTACTTTTTACAATTCAAACTATTAGTAACAGAGTATGAGCGACGAGTAGAAAGCAGTGCTGACTGGAGAGATGCGGAGCCTCTAGCCATCATGAGAAAGTCGAGCCCCTCAGTGATTAATGCCCCCACACAGGTAATGCCGAACGAAGAAAGTGATTGCTTAAAAATAGATGAGTGGGAGGTAAAAGTGCGCACATTGACATCCACTTTATGTTGGGGAACTTTTACCTTTCTTTGTACCTATTATACGAATGCGATTTGCGAGCTCTCTCGTTTTTTGAAAGCGGATGATCGCTTTTCTTTTGGTTAATCTTATTTTCGGTGTTTTTACAACTGATTAATGATTGTACTAGTTTGAATAATAGCCCCTATTGTAGAGCTTTTGTACTTTCACACTTAAGTGTGATTAATTCATATTTCACATACTTACGGCATACAAAAGGCAGTTAATGATATAACAGGACAATTCTCTTTTATAATTGGCACGTTTGACGTAGAGTCGCTCTTTGCTCTAAGCAGTACTTAGTTTAAGGAAAATAATTGCAAATATGTACCTATAAATACTTTTCCCGAGTTAGAATTATTTAGTTTTATCAAACTTTCTACATATTTCTTAAAAGCAAGAAAATACTTACATGAGTACATATATAATCTTAAATAATACAATTAACAGTGAAAAAAGTTACATAAATCCATTTTCTATCACATTTGTTGTGCAATTACTGTAGATTTTCAACTCGTTACAAGCACGCCAAGGGTGGACTTGTGGGCTTGGCCACGTGGTAGTCAGTACAGCAGTACGCAGTTAGACACAGCTGCGCAATTACGGTGCTAAGTGGATATATATAATCATACCATAGGCATAGAACTCAGTACCCACACAGTGTTCGGGGAATGTCGATTCAAGGTCATCCGCCCACGCTGTAGGGCGGGCGGTGGCGTATGCCCTTGAGCCTGTTGGGGCGGGAAGGCGCCCAGACCCTGTTCCTATGTTTATGTTGGAAGACCTTGGCCGTACGAGTTTCCTGGGGAAGGGGCTTATAGCCTCTAACAAATACAGAGTACATTTTAAGGTCGTAAATTTCTATAGAGCGTGCGCGAACCGAGTAAATATTTGCCAAAATTCCAAAGGGGGTTCTCTTCAATGTTATTGTTTTAGTCAAGGTAGCCTATGATTTTCAATAATTTTAAATGACAGAACCGACCTCAACCATAGCAATTCCTCGTTATTGATTGACGGTGGATACTTATAATTACACGAAGTAGTCAGTGAGATTTATCTATTCATCGGTGTTTGGTTCACTTTTAATACACATGCAACATGCTTGACATGAAAATTGGCTCCACACTATGATTATTCTTCATGACGACGTAATAATTCCTTGACACGTTTCCCAACTGTAAAATAATGTCCAGTGGCATTTATTTCATCATCGTCGTAGTCCAGATGGCATATGGCGTGGTGCACCTTTGTCTGTGTCGAGGGCAGCTGGTGAGCGCCGGTGGATGCCGCTGCTGACGGCGCCGCGGTCGGTCGTTGCCCCCCCCACTTCTACCCAACGGGAAACGATACGGTTCAACAGTTTGTTTTCATAACCATGCCAGATTTAACGTTTTTAGGTCGATACTATAATAAGTTTCGTCTATAATTTTACTAGCACTGTTATATCGCCCGATTGGCATGTTGCGTGCGAGAAGATGTTAAGCATAATAATATGTAGATATGCTTACGTGGATTACTAACCTATTATACTGTGGATGATTTGAAGCGTGATTGTATAAATTAAAGAATCATTACTTAAAATACAGTAATTTTGTCGTTTTGGTTATTGGGCTTTGTTATATTATATCAAGAGCACAGTAAATTATATGAAATAATATATTTTGATTTACTTAGCCTAAAAAGAAGTATTGAGAATGTTTGCTAACTTTAAAATACCCCGCACGTTATGGCCCTAAAATACATTTATTTATATAATCTTACTGGTTACTTAAACACTTCATTCTAACCGTCACGACAACTGTTTCACAAGCTATTCTTTTCTTTGAATGACTTATTCATTCATTATAGAAAAAAATAGAGGCAGTTCAATAACCTAATAAAAATGTGCCAGTCAGTGTGTTCGGATTTCGAGAAGGTGCTGTAGGAATCGCTATGGGACTTTCACTGTAGGAAAGTAGAAAGCGGTGAAAGAAAACTACGATATGTATTTAATCTATCACTTGCATAGATAAGAAGGCGGTTACTGGTATGTTACGAAAGAAAGAAAGTAGGCAAATAGATATTTTAAAATCACGTAGACATGTAGGAGGATTATTTCAAAATTTTCCTTGTATCTCATAAACTATACTTCTTACCCAAACACGGTGATTGTACGTCATACGACTAATCGATAAATCCGGTTGTGTTCTAGTGCGAGGAGTTGACGATTCGTTGTGTAAGCAGAGTTCATCGGCCTGGAAGAAAGTGTAAACAACAAAAAAACTCTTGAAAATGATGTTGGCGCTGCCGCAAATCAAAACGGTATTGGCATGGGGTACGTGGAGCGCTTGCAAATGCTACTTTCTGTTACTTGGTACTTCTGTTCTTTGACGTTATCAGATCGTAACCAATGTGCTGTCGAGGCGTGATGTGGTTACCGAACTAGCTGCGAAACAATACATTTGTGTTATAATTTTGGTGTCATAGGTCAACGAAGTTTAAATCACCCGGCAGTATGACACAGTGTCTTTACAGTTAGCAACAGTGCGTTGACTCAGAAAAGATCATCTTTTGAATGTTAATCGAGTGTAACACACACCTTTTTCCGGTCCATAGTGATATTTTAGAATTTATAATTATGATGTGGTTATTATAATTTGAGTTACATTAGAGATGTTTTGTAGCATTATTTATGGCTGATGCACATATTGCATAGTACAAATTACCTACATCAGATTTGTAACTAAACGTAAACACTGATTAATGCACTTTATAACTAATAACATGATTTCAGAAAACACTCTAAGTAATGACAAATAAGAATACAGTGATGACAGGAAAATTATTCCCTTCAAGTAATACTCGTAATTCCCTCGAGCGATATTGTAGGAAACCCGCATCTGCGAGAGTGACGTCGGCTGCGTTTTCCCGCGCAGTGCGTACAGCGTGGATGCGCGTGCGCTGGCTGCGTGCGTGCCAGCTAGACGCGGGTCAGCGACCGGCGCGGGGCCATTCGCCTCGCTGACGTAACGTTACGCGAATTCCGCCGACTCTCTCCCCACCTCGCACCGCGCTCGCCCTGCGACCTAATTCCGCGGAAGGCACATCGTTTGCGTATCTCTAATTAATGTTCGGCCTATTCTTCTGTCAACGAGTCCTATTTCAAGCCTGCTCTAGAATAGAAGGTGACTGTACCTCCTGGACGAGCGAAATTACTAGTTATTCAGTAACTCTAATTAATTCATACAAAATAGATTGCATGTGACTGTGCATACTTAGATTTGTCTTTTACATTGATGAAAATGGAGTATATGTAGCAACTATATTGATAACAAACAGTTGTATAACTAAATCAATAACTTCCTCAGAAAGACTTCAACGCGCGTACTTTTAAAGTCACTACGCCCACTCGATTGTCCTATTTGCATTGAAATGACAATATTTCTCAAAAATGGCCATAACTGTGTATTTACGTCATGTATGGCCTAAAATGGAAAATACTTGCTGTACGGCTGTGGCGTTTAGTGGGTATTCGAGGTCTAAATATTGCTTCTTTTGCTTATTTTTTTATCGTGGACGAAATATCATTTTTAACATTCATTCATTGTTGCATGCACGTTATTTTATAATATGTTCATGTACTAATTAAAGATCTTTAAGAGTCCAGTGGTTGTAGCTGCACTTCATACATCGTGAACTTTACAGAACTTTATGGATAAGTATCTTTATTTTTATAAAGTTAAGCCGGTAATTAAACCAGCTACTTATTATGTAGATACAACAAGCCTTGTTTACTAACACAGTATATACAGTTATTTACGGTGAACTCCAAATAAGAATAAACACATAATGGAATTCAAAATAGGATGTTCCATTATCAGATTAATGTCATCATTATAAAACGACGAACATATTACAAATTACACACAAATAAACAAAACAATTAAAACTTTATGAGGTGCCTTCGTCACTGGTACGTAATAAAAAAGCAATAGGTTACAATGAATATGGTACATTACTGTACCTGTTTACGTTGTCTATGAGGTTTCACGGCGGCAGCGCGGTCGTCGACCGCACCCGACGATATTGCCTGCCTGCCGGGTCGCCCGCCGCCGCCGCCACCACCGCCACCACCGCCATAGCTCCCGAACTATACGGAAATAAAATAACAATTTTCTATTTACCGGTAAATTATTTTTTTTTGGATTGACAGTAAAATAAATGGGCTTTCCTGGAAGTGTCAAGTTAGTAGTAAATAACAATTAGTACACACATCAAAAGTGTCTAGGGATCATCAAGTACATTTTAGAAGATTGCAATAAAGGATAGATTTAAAAAAAACTAAATTCATTCATAATTTATTTAAAATGTGGTGATAAGTCATTGATACAGGCATGAGGAATTAGGTAGGCAGTGGCGTGCACAGCATATAGGCACAAAGACAATGCCTACCTTAGTATTTGGCTACCCGACCTAATAATAGAGTTATTGCTAGATCTTTTTTTGTTGTACTCACGACATAGGCTAACGAAGGTCCTGTGCTTTGTGGGAGAGTACATATGTAGGTACCTATATTTCGAAAAGACAAGTTACCCAGGTCTCAATCCAAAATTGGGTATTACTGCCTACCTTGTCGTGAAAGCCAGTGCACGCCACTGTAGGTAGGAGACCAATCCAGAAGATTAGATTTGATTTAAATAAATTAGATTTTTTTTAGAGCTAACAATGTTCTTGATCCCTAGACACTTTTGATGTGTGTATATTTTATTAGAATGTTGATTGCGATAGAATAGAGGGCTGTTTTTGTTGTCAAGAAGAGGTCGTCTCATCTTACAAAGGCCATCACTGTTTGAAATAACTTAGCGCAAATCGCTTTGCGAATAGCCATTTTTTTAATAGAACCTGACTGAGACCTGAGAAATCAGTTCTAACGTGTTGTTGTTTCAAAGTCCATACTTTATTGGTATCAATAATGTATATGAGTTGTTTAATTATCTTTACGGAAGTCAGCTGTTTGCTCTTTGTCTGCAACGAAAGACATGCGAGAAGTTGTGTTGGTCACTTCGCGACAGAGTATACTACAATTAGATCTATTGAAGTATTCACTAGTATGGTTATGTTCTGACGCACAAGCGCTGATTCAGTGATAATGTTATATTGTAGTTAGAATAGTCAGCAATTCATTATAATAAGTAATGACAATCGAAGGTTAAGTTATGTACCTGTTGTTTTAAACTGTATCCGTGTATTGCGAAATTAATGTTTTTTTTTCGAAGTCAATATACGCGGCTCCATGTTTTAGTTTCTTTTAGTTATACATTTTCATGTAATGGATAACCGTGTATTCACAATCACACGGTTATTACATAGTCGTGTGGTGACCGCTAATAGAATACATGTGTCATCCTAGATAAACTCGTGGGTATCGTAAGAGGCGACCGTCGGAAGTCTTTGTAAGCTAAAGCACAACATCACTGCGGTCGCCAACCCGCCTGCCAAGCGTGGCGATTATTGGCATTTCCTCCCCAAATGAACATGGAAATCATTTTTTCAGCAGTACACGTTATGTGGCTAGCGATGATGATAATAATGATAAATATGCATATAAAAATAATATCAATTTTTATAGACCGGGCAAACTTTGTTCTGCCATACATATAAGTAAAAAGGGGAATGGCTGAAATATAGACGTAGGCTAATTCTTCAACCTACCCGATATGCACACAATATTTCATAAAATCGGTAAAGCTGTTTCGGAAGAGTTTGGTAACAAACACCGCGATACGAGAATTTTATATATTAGGTTGCTATTTACGGTGCACGTACATTTATATTGTCGACAAGTTCTGAGGGTATCAGCGACCCTCACCCCGACGTTCGGCCTCGCGCGGCCATCCTCCTCTTATGAGAAAACCTCGTATACCACGCTTAGTAGGTACACTCTATAAAAAAAATTAACCTGATACCGGTATTGCTTAGACGTTGTTGAACCACATAGCTCAATTTATTAAGGTATTGTTTATTTCACTCTGACCGATATCAACATACGAACAGCTCGACTTTGAACTACTTCGCGAGGATCTACTACAACAATTACATTACGTCAGCCTTAACGATCCTTGTATCACTGACGTAGGTACGTACATAAATGTAAATCTTGTGCCGAACATATTGATAGTTAATAGAATTAAATGCCTCTAAGTATCTACTCATTGACTAGGTACTTAACCAACGAGTTTGAAGTAGATAGTAGTGTAGTACGGGAGTAGAAGAGTTCATCGTGCCGCGACTCATTGTCTGTACCGTTCCATAGATGTATACTCAGTGTCGTGGGTCATCGCCGGCTCAGTATGATTCAGTCACAAGCAGAGATTTCTACACCTGTGACGGAAATTATCTAAGACGATACTACCACTACAAAGGACGCAGTGGATCCTTTGGCAATGACGCAGCAGACGAAATGGCCCGCAGAGGAGCTTAAACTACAATTATCGGCTCCACACCGATAGTTCCCCTACCGTGGAGATGGCTACAGGGTGTCATAGCAGAAGACACAATAGACAAACACGGTAAAGTATGGCACGACCTAACCATGAGCACACAAACAATATTAGCACTACCGCATATAAACAAACAATGGTCTAATAACATTATCAGGCTAAACAAAAAACGACTAAGGCTTGTAGTCGGTATAACAACCGGCACCGGCTATTAAATAAACATCTTTTTAATGTAAGACGTACAGACAGTCCACTGTGCAGAGCATGCATGGAGTCAGAGGAGACAGCGGAACACATCTTACTGGAGTGCCAGACTGTGGAAAAATACAGGGCGACTCATCTAGAACAGCGATGATCCCCGCAGGAGATCATCAAGGAGATCACAAAGGGTTTGTTACGGTTCCTCGAGGAGCTGGAGTGGTTGGAGTAGCGCCACCCAAATCACGCACAATAGACGCACTGGACGTCGAGTTGCGGAAACGCCCCGTATCATTTACATCTACATCTACCTACCACGTATAACAACATACATAAGCCTACCTACCGCTGCCGTCGAATTTATCAAATTAAGTTCAAAATACAGTCCAAATACTCAAGGGTCAAACAAATAATATTTCAATATGGACTTCGTAGTCACGTCATGACACGACATAGGCATTATAATATATTTTAAATAGGTGTGTTTTCTATACATGCACAAAAATTACTAGCTAAATCGTTAGGCTGTAATACCATTTGCGGGTTAGACAGCTATGTAAGTAATAATTTTTTATAGTGTTCAATTGTGCAAGTTAATTTCATGCAAATAAAATACACTTAATTACCTATGATTTGATCTACACGTGTCAATATTGACTAAAACATCACATAATTACTTAGTTAGCTTAAGAGTAAGTCATGATACGTTATTTTTAGAATTATTAATACGTAGGCAAGAACTTGAACGTTCATTGCCGAAACATACGGGACAGGGTTACTAGAAGATATCCTTACCTGATAAGATCGTTACTCCACATAACATTCGATGAGCGCTCTGCGAAAATAATCACTAGCGAAAATGACATTAAAGATAAAGCTCTTGACCCACTAAAACAGAAACCTTGATTGTAGGATTACAACAAGGAAGGTTGAGATATACAATAAGTCTTTATGTTTTAACCGCAGTTGCTAGACGAATGTGTAGGCAGAGCAAACTATTGAACATTTACGACAGGACTTCGACCTTGGTATTCTATTTATAAACGTTCAGCAGGTAGGTAACGACACATAAAGTAAATAATTAAGGTAAGTTGGTAGTTTTCTAGTGCGTTTGTAATGTGCATGCAATATATAATAATTAGTGTTGATCAGAAACATTGAAAAACAAAGAGTAATGTTTTTTAGGCTTTCTACAACCTATAGTAAAGAATTTTTCATTTAATCTGTTTTTACGTATATAAATATAAATATTTGTATTCCATAAAGCACAAAATGAACAGAGACGCGTGTTAAGCTAATGCCCACATTACAACAAGCGTATTTAAGCGTACTCAATACGATAAGTGGTGGCCTCATCACCTTAATAAGGTTTATACACCTTTTGTTGTTTTTACACCGAATGAGCGTTGTGTAGCATATGGCTTTGAATGTATAAAAAGCCATATACGCTTGTAGCCAGAATCGAACTGATTGCAAGACAAGTGCACTAATCACTAAGCATCAGATACTATATGCTATTCAGCATTCAATAGAATTTACCGATTGATCCCGAAAGAGGACCAATCATAAGGAAGTTACGTAATGATTGTTGTAAACATGTCTATGTACCTACCTAACTTAACCGATCCTTAACAACTTTAAGCAAACATGTTGTTTATATTAATATTTATTATTATAACTACCAAGAAGTGTTTCATTGTGTGGAAAGGTCAATCTGTCGTTACGACATTTTTGCCCTGAAAGTGACCTTAGGTTAGATATACATAATATACTTTTATGTGCATTACATTTTTCACGGACTTGTTGCTTTTTCATTTATCGTCAAATCAAGGTGTTTGATAAAATTCGAAGGTCAAGGAGAACATTGTGTTTTTCTTGTGTGTCCTCTTTGACTCCTCGTGTACAATACAATATTGTGTGTAAGACAACTAATATTTAGAACGAACATCTGCGTTATCTTTCAAATAAGGCACCTTCGTATCTATTGTTTTTATTTAGGTATTTAACGCTTATTATAGTAGTAATTGTACCATAGTAACCTGATTACTACGTTTGTAGGTACCTATGTCATTTCTTTCGTATTTACGTATAACGTAAAAAATAGTCGTTTTAAAACAAAAATGTGCGTGTTTATTTTCGTACACACCAACCGTTTTTAACAAATATGTTTATTTTCATATTAGCTGTTTTCCATTAAAGCTCAGCATCAGCACCACTAATGTTTTAGGCAGATGCGAGGTGCAACCGCCGCTCTCTGCCGGAGTATATCAGTCGCGGCGACGGCGGTGGCGGTCGGTGCAATGTCACCGCGGCGTCCCCCGCGATCGACCGCGGTCACATTCACCAGTTAATAAAACAAATCCATTGACGTACGACGCCGCCGGGCGTAAGGACGAGACGCTTAGGTTACGTTATTGCGTAGGTTATATCATAATTGAATGGTAACACGGTTTCTGTTTATTGTTATTTTCTGAACAAATAGCTGACATGGGCTCGCAATAGAGACATGACTGAACATTTTTATTGAGAGCCTTGCTCTTACGCCCGTAAGAGGCTACGTAAGTTCTGCCTTAATGGAGATGTTAAGCTATATTTGATTACGGTTAAGGGTCTTTTTTCATTGTAGGTATGTCAACATAGGCTTTGCTTTCTGTTTTTGCCACCAACGTACTTTCAGAAAGATTTCATTAGGCATATGGTGCTGTAAGAGATACATTTCATGGTCTGAGGATTGAGGTAATATAATAATCAAACAAAAGTGAAGGTCGTGAAACTATTATTCTGGCTGATTCATGGGTAATATGATACTTATTGCATAAGAGCAGGCTGACGTACGTACATACATACTGCAATGTAAATAATTGCAAGTGACGCGCATACAGTGTATTTTCCAGTATGTAATTCTCGTTAACTATTGCAGTTATTTTTACCTCTAACTTCATGCGAGCTGTTGTTAAGATATAAATGGTTTTATTATTTCTAATATAACAATGACGATATTGTAAAATGATTAGAAATATACATTAAACAATATTGAACTGAGATGTAAATATTGTTTAAAAATAGTATTATTAGTCAGATTGGACACGACGTAGTTTTAATTCTTTTGCTCGTGCTATCTTGCGAAGTATCTATAGGTTGTATTATTGCGGTATTTGAAAACTGTGTTCTGAATAGTTAGGCGATATTTTGAATTCCTTCTTCATCATGTCTCCATATTACTCAGAACAATTTACGCATGTCATAAGCATGTTTTCAAAATAGCTATATCCATAACGTAACCAGATCCTATTTCCTTTAAGTGCGTAGTAAAATTTTACATTTCGAAAAATGACAATAATGTCATAAAACGACGGAATGCAATTGAATTAACAAAAGGAATTAATCGAAATGCATACTTTGTGTAGGTTGAAAAGTTAGTCGGTGTAATGCAATGCGACATGATTTAGATATATAACTTAGCGCGTGTAAAGTGCATGTACCTTTTTACGAGTTACGTAGGTACGTACGTGTGTATACACGTGCTCTGCTTGTTGGCGGCCTTGCCCCGGGCGCGGCGGTGAGTGCGGCGCGAGCGACGGAGGGGTCACCGCCGGAGAAATGAGCCCTGCGCCCGCGCATACTACCAGCCTCGCGCTTATCGCAGGATGCAGCTTATCACAAGGTCGTTTAATGCACGTGTTGCTGACCAACGCGAGCCTATATATTCTTTGTTCTTTTCTGTGAATATTTACTGCTGCCTATTTAAATGTTTTCTATAATTTGGCAAGTTACGTAGATAACTGAGAATGACTTTGATGTACCTACTAAAGGAAATGCTGGTAAAAATATGTTGTATTAGTAGGTATGGTGTTGTATCTAAAGTGATAAACACTTCTGGGAATTCCCGGAGCTGCCCAGTACGATTCGCTTTAATTTGATCACATTTTGCAAACGTTGGCAATAGGCGAGATGTTTTTATTACTTTGTTACTAAGTCAAGATAGGTGTGTAACGATGTGCAGCGTGTGTCGGTCGTCTCAAGATCAAGGTCTTTAGGCAGAAGTCGGGCGCAAGGTCGGCGCGACCTCCGCCGCCGCCCGCCCCGCGCCACCCGCCCCTCGCCACACGCGGCTGACGAATAGCCACGTGTTGTTACTACTCATCACTTATGGTCCATCATCAATTTATGCACTACTTATAATATTTTTTCTCAAATTTAATCTCAAGTATTAAAAGTGACATTAAGTTGAAGGTGTTATTTATTTTCTTTTTTGTTCAATGTCATAGATAAGAGTTAATTATTTTCAGATAAGAATTTACCTGTTCAAGGTTGCACGGAGTTCGTAAATCATTTTAATCTTACGCCGAAGGGTAGTAAAGGTTGTAATTGTTTGGGGTTGTTTTTGTTGGTAGTCGGCGGGCGTCCGAGGCGCCCTCCCGTGGAGGTCGACCTGACGCCCGGACCTTCATGCGCCGACTGCTCTCGGCGTCTGAAAGACACGTCTAGGCGGCTATCTGTCACCTTGGCTGCCATATTTATTGAATGTATACATTGGACATATTTTGTCTTTTTTTTAAATAGATGCTAGTACAGTTAATTGGGTTGATTTGCAATTTGGGGATGAAAAGAATAAAATCTAGTAGTCCTAGTTCCGGTGCGGTCCATTGATTCTGGTAAATCTATTCAACATTGTACTACATATCGAATAAATAATAATTTACCAGAATCTACATGAAACTAGGTAGGCAACGGCGTAACTTTTATGATAAGTACATCGGTAGTCAGTTGAATTTGCTGAGGAGAAATTGTGTGCAAAATGTTACATACGTATATCATTGATGAATTGTACTTAAGCGTTGTAATCTAGCCTAGACATTAAATCAGGACAGGGCTCCAATGAGTCAGTAAATAAATCAAGTCTCTGTTCATCTGTTAGTTACAATGTATAGGTTCCTAATAACATAACATTTTGCAGAGCTTAGTCTTGGCGGAGTACTGCTCTGTTTTATAGTCGTAATACAACGGCTAGATATGTTTTTTTGTTGTTATAATTAAGTAGTATTAATTTTATTATAATACTAGAGAGCACCAATTAAAATATACATATTCTAAGTCTCTCTTTATGGTTACCTTTATGGTGGCTATGGTGAACTAATAATTTATATTCATGTTCTTCCACATACATTGATTAGGCCGTAGTTAAATATTTTTCTATTCCGACAGTAAAATATGTTTGATATATACTTAATTTTTAAATGTTCGACATACTTACTAACATTAATTTTATCATTGAACTTGTTTCTGTTACTATGCGTTAAAAGAAGTTGCTTCACACGTAGATTACATACTTATTGATTAAAAAATAAATTCTTAGCGAGCATATGAAAATAAACAGATTGAACAATGTAATTATTTGTTGGCACTGCAAATGGTGCGATGAATGATACCGATAATAATTTGTATACTACAGACATAACAAAAAGAAACCATATGCCATCTAGACCTGTAAATAACTTTTGAAAGTCACGTCAATGTGATAAATATATATTGTTAGTATCAGAAGTGCACCACACTAGCTAAACTCAAGGACACTATTTATTGTATATGATTTTTGTCTTTTTAAGTCTTTCTTATGAGAATTGTCTTAAATGTATGTACGTATGTGTCCGTCATTCCAGTCTACTAAATAGGGATAACGAATGTTCGTCTGTCACATCCATAGCGTAGTGAAAGGACCAAAAAGCCCTTTCACCGTTTCCACATAGGTACATCTTTTACTATTAATGCTATTATAGTAAAACTATCGAGGCTGCTAGAGAAATGCCACTGAACTCCTTACCTTTAATATAATATTATACTGTTCCTGTTGCTTTCTTTTGACAAGGTGTGAAGAGAGAAAAAAAAATCCCGTGTGTAACTTTTTTATTATAGGTAAGGCGGTAATAACAAAACAACTGTATTTTTTGACAAACCATGACATAAAAATATAACATGCGATTCTATTACATGTTTATAAAAAGTTTTTGTCTTTAAAATAGGTACAGTATCAACTGTCCACCAAAAGAAATTTGTTTGTTGTTTTCATTCACCGAATATAGCTAGGTATCTATCTATACATATAGTAATAATATCGACTAGGAGTAAATAAACAGACATGAGTGAACGTCATGTTAGATAACTTAATTATGTTAAATAACTTATTAGGTTTGAAGGCGATGTTAGTTCAGGCCATCCTCATTTTGCCTTAAAGAACCTGGAATTTTGTTGGACGTTGTTCCTTTCTCAAATTTGTGTATCTTCAAGTTAAGAACCATTGGAACTCGCCCCATGTCACGATATGACATCAGACAAGGACTTTTTTGGACATCCGTCGTTCTACTTCAATATAGTTGAAAATTGAATGTTACGTATAGAGCGCAGACTAAAGATAAATCATAATTAACTGTCTATAAAATGTTTTCAATTACCCATGAATTGGAAGAAATCATATTGATACTTTTAAGTATTATTTCTAAGAAATACACTTATTTATTATGATACTGCTAATTTTTAACACGATTTTTAATATTAGCACTCCTTTATAATACATTCATAGGCACATTCTACAACCATTCACCTGTAATCTCTATTGGCTTGGACTGAACGTTTAGAGACGTGACGTTTTCCAGGTCAAGAAATTTAAGAGTAATGAAGGGTTTGGATCAGCTTTCTTTTACGTCGTATCTGTATTCGTTGAACTAGCATTACTACGGACACCTACATGGTACCATACTTATTTACTTGTATCTACATGATATTGTGCACTATTACTTGTTAAACTTAGCAAGAATGTTAAACGTGGCGGCAAGGTGTACACGTATAAAATAATTAATACGACTAGAGGATTTTGTTCGGCTATACATTAATATTTAGTCCAAACGGCGGGGATACACGCATCACAGTACGTGGGCCGGCCTTGCCTCAATGTCCAGCTATCGCGGCCAAGGTCCAGTTTAGGGGCATGGTGTCTGCAGCCGGCTGCTGGTATAACGTGGCCCGAAGGTTCCACCGATACTGATGGCACAGAGGTCACGTGAGCGGCATCATTGCTTTTAATCTTGAACTACTTAAAAGCTATTTGAAAGTACAATGCCGATTTGTGACAGTATACAGTGGGAAGGTTTTGTAGACAGGAAGTGATCGTATTATAATGTTAAGTGGTGTTCTAGTTATGCATGTTTGCTACCTACTTTTTGTGAATATTTTAATTTTGGAAGGTGAGTGAGTGAAGCGGAACGTTTAATGTTTTGCAACGTGAGTGTGACATTAAAAAAAATACAGTAATAGCATTCCCGTAGTTATAAGGAATCCGGACACTAGATGTATTTGGTTGACAAGTAGGTACTAAGACATCAACATTTTTAATGGTTCCCTATTTTTAAGGCTATTTGAGTGAACTGAGCAAAGGCTAGAAAATTTTAAATCGTTAATGGTTATACGAAAATAATCGTAAAACTAAAAATTATTTTAGAATCCATGTTTTTTGTGCTCTGCCGTGACAACAAATGGTTATACATTAACACCTACATACATAAATACAAAAGCTGATAAAGAAATTACTGTCTTTTTCGTCGCACAGTCGGATAAAATGTGAACGAAACGAAACATTATATTTACATATATGTAGATACTTCGACCGTTTTAAAGCCCCAAGATGGACACGCGTAGGTAATTGCTAAGAAAATACTCATATTTTATCAAGCGTAGGTATTTAACCCAATACGGTAGTGGGTTGATAGCCATAATAGGGTTCTTACCAGTTTTGATGAGGGTATTTCCTTACTTTGTTATCTTGCGCAGTGAAGGCAGACTCCGCGAAAAGGAAGATTTATTTTTGTACACGGATGCAGACTCTTACCCGATTACAGTTGTAAGCCGAGTGATCCGTCCACTATACCACACCAGCTCATTAAATAAACAGTTACTAGTAATTGACTGTGCGCGCATGGATGTCATTCATCAGCAGGTGACGTATGCTTACGGCGGCGGCGCGGTAGTGGCGGCGCAGCGCGAAGCTAGCATCGAATGAGGCCAGTGGAACGCGCTCGTGCACTTGACCTCTTTGCAACGAGCCTTCGCGCTTTTTCAACGCTAGGTCGCGGCAATTAAGTTTCGGTCGTAGGCGCAGATGCGTCCGCCCTAGGTCACATATGTACACTTGACACACTTCCACACACACATCGGTCCAAATCGACACACTTTATGTTTTTTTTTCTTCTGAGAGAAACGCTGTTGTCTTATTGTTCGTAAATAAGGTAATGTATAGCCTCGGAAATGAGGTTACGCTCTGCGTTTACTGATTTTATTTGAATAGTTGTGTGCGTATAAATTCGTTTCGGTTTTTTAATCATCACAATCTCATTGTAACTTCCTTGTATTGGACCGACCTAAATGCCTACTTTGGCACTGTACTTTCCTAAATTAAAAATTCAAGTTAGTTGGTCACTCACTATTTTTGGACCATGATATCCGCTGGCCTCGAAGTTTTACCCTAGTCGAGGTTAGATGTTTTTGAATAAAATTTTGTTAAAATATGTGATCTCGTTTCGACTACCTGCCTAATAACACTTTAGGCTGTTTCAGAAATATTAAGCACCCATCATCGAAAATAGTTTACAAAGAACACAACATGTGACTGCCTGCTGGGATACCCACCCAGACATGTTGGTTGTGATTTGGACATGCGAACCACTCAAGCAACTGGCTAATTCCTGGACGGCCCGATCGGTTTGTCCGTATTTGTCCATGTGTCAGTCCGGTTATGGTCAGTGCAAGGACACCGGCCTCTGACGCATCGGTTCCTAGTAAACAAGGTCGCAGTAACCTTCGCCTTCAAGTTATAATATCATCTTTATTTAATTTTGTGAATTGTTTGCGAAAATTTGACCAAACGAACAAGGAAGTCTAATTGTACAGTTTGGCACACATCAATATATACTTTATTACAGTCTGTTTTATCTTTTGTACTTATCTTTCATGCGTACCTAAATATAAAATAAATTATTTTTAATTTCATTACACAGACATTTAATACGCAAATGCTCACTGTCCACTATGCGTATTTACTTTTACTGACCTGATAAGCCCATCGCTCTTATAGGGTTCACAATTAGATGTTTTTCGCCATCGTAAGAATGCTACGTATCATACATATGCTGTTAGAGAGAGATCCATGGGTATACGTCTGTGTAGCCGAATATAGTCGCTTCAACTTAATAAATATTTCATATTTCTCCAAATTAAGTGATAACGACAAAAATATTATCCTAATTTATATTTGCTTATAGTATTATTGATTACAGTGGTCAGTATTGGTTTTAGAATTAATAGTTCCATTGTTCACGTCACGTCACTTTTTGTACACAACATACATAGTTGTCTGCCTCAAACAAACAAAATATATTGCGTATCTGAAATGTATTGAAAAAAAGTATATGTACATTGACATGTCAAGGTTAGTGCTTAAATGCTGCATTAGGAAAACTGTAGTCACGTTTTTGAATATTCAAACTAAGCTTTAGTATAATCTGATCACCTGAAACGTGATGTTTCTGAATGTATTTGTTTTACAAATGAGTATAGACCTAGAAGGAAATTTTATAAGTGGGTTTAAGGTGTTTAATATGTACAGATAATTGTGGCAGTCGGGAACGAGGTTGTTCGGAATGCGATGGTAAAGTCATCTAGTGATGCATGGTATTTATTTAAAATATTTATTTAAATGCGTGTATGTGTAATGTATTGTGTGTATGTGTAGTGTAATGTATTAAAAATTGGTACACGTCCAGTAGCCGGACTCGAACCTGCGACCTCCCGGTTACAAGTGGACCATCAGACCAACTGGACCACAGACGCTATTGTAATGTATTAGACTATTTAAAAATATTTTAGTGCATTGAGGGCGTGCTAATAATCGGTTATGAAGAAGGTTCTGTAAGCATACAAAAGTATACAAAGTTCAATTCAAAATATTAGCGAAACTTAAGAAAGTCACTAAGCCCAAGATAAAAATTTTCCCAAGGTACCTTATATCCAGCACGAAAAAAAATGCACTTCTTTATACAAAGTGGTAGATAATTACCATTTTTTATAAGAGATCGGTATATTTGTATGAAGAGGTACATTTCTGTTTTCGTTTTTGGTATAGAGCTCCTTGGGGAAAGTTGTTTGGCATCATGGGCTGAGTAACTTTTTCCAGTTCTTTTCTTTTGTTTACTTGCCCTTGATGTTTTTATTTATTGACACTTTGTTGCACAGAGTTCTACATAGGCGGACTTTTAGACATTCCTACATATAACAGAACCGTAAACACCGCCTTATTACGAATGCTTGATGGGTTGTGATTCATAGTTTGACATTATAACAAGATGGAAAAACGTATGAGCTACCTCACGCCACTTCTATTCTTATGTTTGTACAACAAAGGTCATTGTAAAAATATTGTTTTTGTTTCTCATAAATGATGAAGAATACTACAACAATACAATAGCGAGATAGTGCTGCGGTCAGATTGGCATAGATTTTTTTCTTATGAATTTATTTTTAAATATGAAAACTGAATTACGAATAGAAAGTCAAGGCAAATTGATAGTACTTTGCGTATTTCTTACTTATATTTAGACTAAGTACTTATAAAGAAAACGATCTTTGTCTACTTACTAATATCGAAATATCTACAGGATAATTATCAAATCCATACAATAAAAACATACAATCTGCCAGTTTCATCGAGAAATAATAATTAATACGTAATTAAGTAGTGACTGAAAACGGACTTAAAGCTTAAAGGCGTAGGCATAAAGCCCTAAACACAAATGGGTTATGTATGATGCATCAGCTCTAGTATAATGTCTAATCTTCGGTTAATATTATGTTAATACCATATCCGATATAACATTACAATTCTTGGGTTTAATGTGTATAAGCATAAACCAATCAACATCTCCTTCATGTCGCTCCGGTACGCTTACGTCAAAACGCGGTGTCCACTGCAGAACTCCACTGGTCGCTGATCTGCGGCAGATCTAGACAGCTCACGATATTAAACACATATATGTAAGTATCTGCATCCAGCTATGTGACTCTTGTGTGCAAGTAACTTGTTTATACGAAACAGGAGGATGCTAAACTTACATTACATACAAACACTTGTAATAACTCTATAAGTTTGTTCGCACAACGAAACTCATATGCAAGCTGCTTTGCACAGTCGAACGCGCCTTCAAACCAATTCCAAATTAAAAGTAGCTATGAGAAAAAATGGGAATTGTCCTAGAACTAGAACTAAACTACCGTGGCCTGCCATGTGACAAATGACAACCGCGCCGCGCCAGCCCGTGACATTGAAAACAAATTTATCAGAAAGCACTTTATTACTCACAGTCACATTCATACGCTCAATAATAATCCTTTGTGATACGATAACATGCAGTTCATAGAATTATAAACAACGTCTGTGTCGGTGAAGTGTTCGCAGAACGAGTCCCTGAACTGAACAGAGGCATTGTAACACCACTCTGTTAATATAATGGGAATTTGGATAAAAAGCCACCGATGGATCGATATGTAATAATACGGCAGTTCAGCTTTCAATGGTCGATTTATTTTATATAAGTATCATTAGGCTACCTATAGATACTCTAGTTAGTGCTATATTATGAATACAATGAATGCATTGTAGACGTCCACTGATAAATGTATTGTTAAAAAGCCAACGAAGGGTGAGGTCTCAGAATGTCCGGAATTGATAAATATTACCAGTTTTTACCGGAAACTATTTGTAGAGACAAGTACTCGCATAAATAGTAGTGGAAAGGGCAAGGTGTGGAGATGGCAGGTACCAATAAAATGCTGCTATGTAGCTCTTCTTAGGGTTGTTTTCCAGCAGTCCAATGCACATAGAATTGCACATGTAGTAGTTAAATACAGTCTCAAAAAGAAAATGCTCACTTTGTTTACCACTCAGTTTTATCATTTTGCATAATAAACTGCAATGTACTGAATTTTTATTACAATTGAGACTATCGTTGAAGGAATAAATTCTATGTTTATCACTGAAACTCATACCTTGTTTATTTATTTTCACAGTTTCTATAAAATGAATTAAACAGAAGTACTATGGTGATTCCACCCTGAGAATTCTTGGTTCTGTTGTTTACTTATTAGACCTCTTTGAATAAAATTACTACGATGATGATGTGCGACGAACGACGCTAATACATCAACGTACTTACATCTAAAAACAATAAACAAACATCGAGTATCATATCTTATCCGATTTATTTACCAGAAGCTTCATAATTATTTATGTACCTATAGAGCGTAACAACAAATTGTTCATAATGAAACGCATCGAATATCCTCCTCTCAAATAGGTTTTTAATAAAAACAAGATTAAGTATGTAAATATTATTAAACTCTCATTGACAGTTTTGTTTATTATATTGATTGATAACCATAATATGCCCTTGACTGAGTTCTTGACAAAGACCTATTCCAGAACATCAACCCTCGGTATCCAATTATTGACACTATAAATAAACATATTATCATATCGTTGCTTGAACGATAATAGTTCTACAATGAACAGACGTAGCAAGATTTTGTTAACGTGATCTATCGTAAAACATTACTATTTCATAGAGGTAGCTCACAAATATCGAAAAAGTTAAGGTGTATCTGGCAGTATTTAGAACTAAGTGTGATTATATAAGGAGAGAATGTTCCGATGCTTTCTGCGTCAGTTACACGCATCGCAGGTGACCTCACACTTGAACGATAGCCCGATAGGCGTTTGCGCATGGCGTCGGGTTCGCCTGCGCATACAGCGCACGATGGATACAAGAATACAATGTAACTTTGTTCATTTTATACGAACCCACCTGCGTCATTTGAATTTCTTGCGTCCGTTGAAAGAAAATTCTCTACTTGATTTACAGTTCAGTTACAGTATTTGTACGTAGAAATATCGCACGTGTAAAGTTTTTAATTAAATCGACGACGTTAATGATTATTAATAAACAAACGTTTCGAGGTAATTTCTGATTTAACTCCTATTCCATTTTATTATTTTTTTTTCTAAATTATCAACTGTACCCTAGTTAATATTGTATATAAATAAACTTGATTGGTTTTTGTCGTTATATTTTGCTTAATCAATCGACACAGAAATAAAAAAGTCCATGTAGCGCACATTCGTTGTGCACATATCAGGGCCAGGGTATCTCATCAATAATTATATGAGCGGTTAATTATTTATATTAATTGTTGACACTTACTGACATTCAGATCCAGTTTAATCTAGTACATTATTCACATTTAGGTATATGTAAGAGTCAACATCTAGTGTATGTTTATTAAAACATAAATGTCTTGTATCATGAATTATGAGAAACGCTGAAGTCGGCTTTGAGAACGCTATAATTTTATGTTTGCTATTGGAAATGGCGCACACGAATATTTTACATTTTCTTCCTTATCTAAGCGACTAATGGAATTGTCGCGAACAAGGTAGAATGCAACTGTATCACTTTTTGCGTAATCAATGTGGAACAATAGTCGAATGAGGACTGATCCATAGCAAAACCAGCAACAACGATAAACTTACAAGGTACACAGATACTACGACTGGAGCCTGTATGTCGTTAACGTAAGGTTCTTTTTTGTGCGTTCCCTGAAGATGGACACACGCAGAGTACAGAGCTACATTACTGAATGTTTCAAAATATTATGATTGAAACCTAGTCCTTCAAATAGTACGTACCAACAACGCATCGTAACAAAAGAGTATGGCTAGTGAACAAAATGTCGTCGTTACACTCCCTCCACCCGGGCGTGTATCTATGGAATACTTACAATAATATGAAGGTATGGTGTTTTACATGTAGAGAAGAACAGAATTCAAATAATATTATAAGTTTAAAATGGGTATTATATTCAGCTTACCTTCGTTGTTTGCCCGACGTTTCGACACAGCTACATGTGCCGTGGTCAGCTCGCGACCACGACACATGTAACTGTTTTAATAGAATTCAAATAGTAATCATTGAAGACTGTATCTTATGGATGCCATTGTCGAATGGTAAAATCTACACCACACGGGAAGCACCAGATTTGAAACAAAAAACATTAATCACAATCGGTTCACCCAGTCGAAAGTTCTGAGGTAACAAATATAAAAAATATACATATAGTGGTATTGAAAGCCTTCTCCTTTTTTGAAGTTGGTAAATAGGTAAGATCTAACTGAAACCTTATTTTCTGATCAGTTGTTATGTAGGTACTGCGTAAAGGCTTTATTTCTGTAATTTTGTTACCCTTGAATTATTGAGGAAAACTGATCAATCGGCAGATGAATGACGGAGCAGCTTTAGTTCCTCTTCGGGCTTCCGTCATTTTCATCGCTGACCGAGGGTCACGACCTCTACGCAGAGCATTGTAGTTATTCCTATCTTCCTGAATGAAACTAATATGAATGTCATTAAACGTTAAGTTTCATTTTCTACTTGTCAAAATATAACAACTCAACCTTATTGATGATTTAGTGACACAGGAAATGTCATTAAAACTGACAAACCACTTTCTTGGCTGACCCTACATTAAAGATGTAAAATTTAAAAACGGCGACCTTAAAACTCATAGCGATTTCTGCCAGGTTTTGCCAGCAATTGCTGTTAAATTTATTGGCGGAATGTGGATAAAAAGTTTTGCAATGCTGTGAGGAAATTGGATACCTCATAAATGATTTCTCTTCTTTGCAATAAACTTTTGGGCAGAAAATAAGAAAATTCTTTGATGTGATTTTTGGCAACATTTGTTGCCAAAACGCAACATTTAAGATGCATTATAAGGATATTTTTACTTGATAATCATTATAGCTCTGTAATTTACTTGGACCGTTTGAACAGTAGTGAATGAAAAAGTGCTTTTACAATCACTCATGCCTTCTAAACATAAGGCGGGGTTAGTAGAGGTGCTATTCAGGATCAGAAACATTATGAAATTAAGGTTTCGACACGACCGTTTCCTGAATATATTGGTTGCATGCCTTGTACATAGCTGGACTTGTGTATGTAACTTAACGCCTGAAAGAACATGTACCGGACAATTAGGCTTCAGTCGCTCTTATCAATTAATTAAATTTAGATAGAATACCTTTGATAAATCAATACTTCAAGATTTCAATAAGTAAAAACAAAATTCTCAAGTATTGAGTAATACTTATGAGGTACGTAGAGACCAAAGAAGGTTCAGAACATAATGAATATGGAAAATAATAAAGTGTACATCAAAATTACTACTTGCACACCTAAAAAGCCAAAGTTATCATCAGAATGGCAATTAGAAGACCAAATCAGTAATTTTGTGGCTAAGTCAGTATTTTAGTTAGGTTAGGTTAGACTTTTTTGATGCACGTTTAAATACTATCCAATGAATATTAGCACTTTAAAGGAAAAAAAATACGATAGAAGAAAAGAGGATAAAATGGCATAGGTAAAAAAAAAATTTTTGAACCATATTTAAAGATTTTACCTGCAATCGGTTTTTTATTTCTTTTTCATTGTTTTACACGTGGATCATACTATTTCTTCTACCCATAATATTTTTTTCCATCAAGAATTACAGTTTACAGTTAGAAGAAGGATGTACTGAATGTTGTTGAAGCTTATGATTAATAAATGAACGGATGAAGTGGTGACTCAGTCAGACCACATAGGTAATATAATGAAAACATGTGATGAAATGACTAATACGATTCAGCGCCACTAGGATAAGCTACAATGATATATTACCATAATATTGACCTATTGGTATATACATAACTACACCGACATCAAACACGTATGGGACATGGTGTATGAAGCCTATAATGGTAATGAGCCTAACCGTCTATCACGTTGGGGTAAATACGTTACGTGATCCGTGGGCATTTACTTAACAAGTGCCTTTGTCTACGGCGTGAAGTGTATCCTTACTATATAATATTATAAATCGGAAAGTGAGTTTGTTTGTTCCGCTTCACACCGTAACTACTGAACCGATTGCTTTGACATTTTGCATGCGTAAAGTTAGAAGTCCGGATTAAATAATAGGGTACTTTTTATCCCGAAAAAAATGGATATTCCCGAGGGAAACTTAGATTTCTCCGTAGGAATTATGAGTTTTCTTATAAAGGACAACCTTTATACCGCAATATAACCGAAGTCCACGCGGGTTTAGTACAAAGTAAGTTTATCTCTGACAGGTGGCCAGCACATCAAACAATACATTTCATGCACTTTATTCCATCATGCACTGGATCTGTAGTAACATGATGGGCGTTTCGTAGATTAGTAGGTTTTAAAGGACAATATAGGTACTCAGTAGTGTTCAGACACGTATGAGACAGAATTTCTAATAGTGAATTGTGTACGTGTCTCCCGGAACAAGGTTAGGTTAGTACCTGTTGGGGCCGAAAACCTTCACCTAAATAGATTTTTAATTGTCGAAAGGACATTTGTACTTTATAACAGTCGATCGAGAATAATTTAACATGGAGGTGATGGCGATGACCTCACGCCGTTTTGCTATAGTAACACATCTGATATGTATCTATTTTACTGTGTAAAAACAAAATGGTTTTTCATCAGACATTCAACGAGATTACAAAAATATAAACATTGAAATAATATAACAATCACGGTACCTATTGATGTTTCTTTTTTAACATTTCTGTTAATTAACTAATAAAAAAAGCATCATTATGATAACAATATAACAACACTTGACATGTCAATATATCGTTTGTATTTAGGAATTAGTTGTAACCTCGTTTTCATATTATATTAAGTATGCATTGTAATAATGGAACTCATATCGGCAGACGTCCTCTATAAGGGGCGACCAAATTCGTCCGTCTGTCGTCAGGCGAGCATTTTTTCGCAAGGTCGAGGTCGCCCGACCAACTTCCTACTCCACGGCCTCGCAGACTAAGGTCTGCTTACATTACGGTCTAGGCAGGTTTTAAATACCCGAACTGTTTCTGATAAAATAAGGAAACATAAAAGATTTTGCATATGAAACTGTCGGATCATTCTGAAAGATGGTTCGTTATTGATCTCAGAGCTTCGTTTTGACTGTTTGAAATTTCATGTATTAATTACCATAATTATTAATAATTACCCTACCAGCTTAGGAAGTGCTGTGGTAGAAATGCGTAGTCTGGTGTTGGTACATGATTCTGACAGGGACCAAGTGCTATAAGTAATTTGATCTGAAAATTCTACAATCCAGTTCCTGTACTTGTATTTGTTGATTCATTGAGATCTTGAAATATAGGAGCAATGCTTTCAGGGCAATATGTATAATAGTTTAAAAACTTCCTCAGTCAAATGACTTAAGTGGATATATTATAAAGTAATTTCTCGCTTTACTGCAATATTTTCACAACTATGAGGGCATTTTGTTGAGTGACTTTGGCTGGCGGCAAATTTGCACAATTAAAATAAGGCCTTTTCCGTTTTCTTTTCAGTTATTACCGGTGATTATATTTACGACGGTTTAAGGTACCCATATATACTTACATACATTTCCTATTGTTATTCCTTCCTTTATGGTTTGCTTAATACAGAATTTAGAATTAGAAACATAATTTTATTTTAAATTATACTCAATGTGATTCTAAATGTATGATGAAAGAGTATCACTTATCAATAAAATATTAAGTCGGTACATCCCCTCACGTTCGACTCCTAACCCGTGTACACTGTGGAATTATTCACGAATTTGGATAACTTTAAACATTCAAATTAGTTTGCAAACCTTGACTATTGATAGTCTGTGATATTGTATAATCGCTAAACATAGTTGAGGAGGTTTGGTGAATCAAGTTGATGAAAATATATAAAATATATCTACGCCACATTACTATCAGGAAATGATGATAAAGCGTCAGGTGTGCGTCATAACAGGTATCGAGTGAGACTATGCACCACTTCGCAAAATAACCGGCAAAAATATTCAGGGTCACCGTCAAGGTTAGGTTTCTGATTAGGTAGCTTTATGTAGATAACAGTTCGCTCAAACAAACACGTTTTCAATCCTTTCCTGGTTATATTTTGCTATTTGTCTTATCATTAGACAATTATTCATACATATATACTGGTAGTTGCGCAACATTTGATCTTGAGGCTGTCGTTCCTCATTGCTCGCAGATTGCCTATTCTGTGACCTGAAGGTAGTAATTTTACGTAATGTGTTGGTTCTAAGAAGGTCATAGTATCATTGTGTGCAGGATCACATTACTTCGGGCTTGTCGCGCACTTGCAGCCTCGGCCGAGGGTGAGCGAGCGACGGCGGGCGACGGCGGGCGACGGCGGTGGCGGCGGGTGGCGGCGACCTTGCTCGGTGACATTGGCGCGAACCACGGTCGCTTCCTGATATCTCGTCCGCGACACTACGAGCGGCATTCATCATTATTGGAACAAAGAGTGTCCACGCGCAGTAATCGTAATTAGCACGCGGTGGCCTTCGCACACGCAGGGCTCGATGTCGCCGGCGACGAGACTCTACGTAACAAAAGCCTTTATTAATGAGAACAAGGGATTTTTATTGCGCACAGCTTCAGACGTTCAGGGAATTTCCGGTTTTTATTTTATTTTTATGTAACCCAACTATGCGCTACATCCTATACTTACTATGTTTTATTGAAATAATTGGACAAAGGGATATTTTGTTTCATTCTTCTTAATACTTTTGGAAATAGCTATATATTAGAAATTGCTCCATACTCATATCAAAGTAACATATAAAATATCAATGTAATGTATAAAAACACGCATATTTTAATTATTAATTGATAAGATTCGCGATGTCCTTAAGAAGGCCAGCATGTGTGAAGAGGATCGTGACAAGTGGAAGTGCAAGATCTCTGCCTATCCCACCGAGAACCGGAGTGAGGTATATGTATCAGTCTCTGTGGCCTAGTGGTCGGGTACTTAGGATTTGCAATCAATAATTGTTGTAGGTCCGATACCTGGTTGTACTAGGCATCTACCAATGGGTCATTTGTTCACTACGGAACGTTTATAAAGTGAAGAATAACACCGTGATAAAATCCCTATACCGCAAGGTATGTGAACCCTAAATATGCTTGATTAACCGTGACCAATTGCTTAGCAAGTGCCTTCACCGTGCTTTGGAATTAAGAAAAGAAGATTACATTACTTTTTTTTATAAAGCTGTTAAATACGAGAGGCTCCTCCGTAACAGAGGTATTTGTGCGAAAGCTTTACCTAAAGTTACATATTGAAAAAACCAGCAATCGTAAGTTTACTTTTCGAAACTCAAAGTTTAAGCACTCACGGCGGCTGTGTGATAACAAATAATCGATTCTAACTATATGTAAGTATACAAAAGTAACAACACCCCATTGCAGTTACACAAATATTAAGTCTAGGTACAACACATGTACTATACCAATTCATGTGTAGGTAATACACATATAATGTTGACTTCACTTTTATTTAGTTTATGTACGACCGTGAAATTGGCGTGCCAGAATGAGAAAACCAAGCGTCAAATGTCACGAAAAAAATTGGCGCCTGTCTGTACGTAAACTAAGTACAGTCTTATATGACCTATTTAAACATGTGCCAATTCCCGTCTTAAGCGTGGTTTATTGTGCTGTTTCAGATCACGGATTTCCTTATAAGTTCATGGGGGGATTTTCATTCGACCTTGCATGAAACACGCAATTACGCTTTATTTTTGGTAAGCGGAAGACTATTTCAAGAGTCAAGGCCGACAGAGACTGTGGGCGCTTTTACGTTCGGCACGTCGGGCGCCGCTCCTGCCGCCCGCCCGCCACTCCCGCCCAGCTCCACAATCAGCTACCACCGCGGCGGGGGTCGTCGCCGTTACTAAACGTTTATTCGGTAACATAAGGTAAAAATATATTACGTATTTATTTTCCGGAGTGTGCCACTTTTTTCTGCTATGTATTTTGCTTATCTACCTACACTTATTGATCTAATGATCATAGTCGTCCTGGTTTCTGGTGGGGCGGACCGAATAATTGAGCTGCTAGGTCACTATTACGAGTAGTATATATGAGTATTATATGACAAACAATTATTTTTACATCCCCAATCGGTCGGGTTAATTTCATTTCTACAATTGTGTCTCAATTGTCTATTGTGTACAGAGAACCAAAGGCTGGGCTGATGATCATGAATTGTGTCTCTGGATTGCTTTTCTTCTATTAAATTGTTATTACTCTACGTTATTACTATAATACTACAGATGTTAACATTTCACTTGAGGACACAGAGAATTTACTAAATATCATTAGATAACTTAGGTATATTTTAGGATGATAAGGTAATATTCGTAATTTAATTCTTTTAACTTCTATCTACCTACTAGATATTTATAGCTACAACTATTATTTTATACCTTGTATTTGGAAGTACTCAAATATTTTTGTAATTAATTTATTTTAGCCTACCACTAATTTATTTTATAAAATGATTAACATATAAGATTTAGTTATACACACTGTATGTCTATAGAAAATAAATTACCTTTAGTTAAATTACCTAGTACTAAGTGTATTTTATAGACTAAAAATTTTGTCTGGAATACAGGTTCTTCCTAGTCCAGACGCGATCATTGTGTATGACCTATAAATATATTTATGCTATTACCTAATATTAAGACAGCACCTATGTAATGTTTAATAAATGAATTTGAATTTGACTCGTCGTATTAGAACAAACTAGAGCCAATAAATAGTTTTTTTTCGATAGGGGAACATGTCTACGAAAGGTTTTAGCTAAATCTCTAAATAGTAGTAGTAAAACATCTTCATCAAGTATGTAGAAGATTACACGTGTATGATTCGTACCAGCTGTAGAATTGCTTTTGTTAGCTGTGTATAGGGAGCACTTTAAAAATAAATTATAAATATTTATCTGTATTAACTAGTGCTGTAGTGAATAGACGTCAAAGCTAGCGTTGTGAGATCTATTCCGGCGACCTCCTGCCTGTACCTACCCACTCATTATAATAGACAGGAAGCTGTACCACTGTCACAGGAGTCAAAATTTTAACGCAATCTATATTTTCACCTTGTATATTTTTTCAATGTCCGCATTTATCCATTTTGCATCACAAAACCATTGTCATTTAAATAAATAAGTCATACGTAAGTCGCGTCGAGATCACCTCTAGACTCTCTGAGAACGAATTCAAGGCGATCGCTAATATTTATAATTCGACCTTCAAAATTTTCTTTCTGAGACTCGAGACGTGTAGAGGGCATAATAAATAATTAATGCCTAAATACATTATCTACATAGTTACTTTTTACTTTTGGATAGACTACAGGGGATCGTGCAAAGTACTTAAGTTCTATTTTGCTCAACGATCCACTTTTTTAACTCTATGTTTAGCCCAAGAATTAATTTAAAATGATTTTAAATAATTTTATAACATGTACAATTTTTGTACACTGTCAAAGAAAACTAGTTATAAAATAATGCATCTCCATAGGAAATGTCATCTCCCGAAGCAAAAAAATTACTATTTTGTATGGAGATGAAGATTTTTTTTTATTTCCCCGCATTGTCCCGATAGTAATAAGCTAAACAATCTGAAAAAGAATTAACAGTATATTCCTGAACAGACATTTTTTTCTGTATTTTCTGAGAAGTTTCTAAGTATTTTCTTATTGCATTAAAGAAAATAAATGTATCTATTTAACAATACAGTGAGCTTACAAATGAGCCAATATAAGGCAGTTACGATTTTTATAAATTTAGTTAATTTTTCCTTATACATTCGTACCATGTGGCTGTGGATTAGAAAGGAAGGTTTTGCATTCACATACATGAATAATTAACCTTTCAAAAGAGCTGTGTAACTGTTACCTATTATGCTCTAGTTATGGCGATTTTTTTAAAATAAGTTAAATCAATTTAATTATGGGTGTATCATTTCATACCTAGACTTTTTCATAAAATTTAGAAATAATATGTGTATTATTTCGAAATGTTAGTTATTTTTATCGAAAACATCTTAATTTTCTGTAAATGATAAGCATATGAAAAGTAACCATCTCCATAAGGTTTCGTGTCTCATCCAGAAATACATAGGCACATAGGCAATGCAAGTATACCGATGCACATAAAACAATAATCCGATAAAACAACTGCACAGCAGAGCCTTTTACGAACATACCTACGTGTTTCATTTTATGCTGAAACATTACGTCAATACAGTACACACCGTGTTATTTTTATTGACGTGCAAAGCTAAAGTAAACAATAAATTACAAGGTCAAGTAATAAGAACATGGAAAACAGTTTAAACGATATAAAGTCTGGGTTGTTTCTAGGACGCAGAGGTGTGAACGTGACATGTCAATGTCATTGGAGAACCGTTGCATTATTGGTTATTATTATGCAGGTAAGTATTTCATAAATTTTCCGATCCTATCTACTTTTAACAATGTGGATGGTTCTGTAAATGAATACAGCATAATAACAATGTGCGATCGTACCATGCCTCGATGTTCAATTCTTAAAATTATGGATGCCAAAAGAAAGAAACAATTCGCTCTCTTCTTCGTACATACCTACACTGTCTAAAACCTTTCTAATTAAATTACCTACGTTAATACACGATGCCCAGATTCTTACTTATTATGTAGGTTTCGAATATTACTGAGTGAATATTAATTCATTTGGACAAAGGCAGGTAGGTATTTTGCAGAGGATTTGACTTTGATTACTTGGGTATTTATTTCATTGTGTGAAATGAAGCTGAATCACATGTTGTGAAGTCTGAGTGAAGCCTGATGCGGGGCGTGCAGCTGCAGATCTCACCGCACCTGCACCTTTGTCCAGCGGCGGATGCGGCACAGCACACTACGCAGATTTGCTACCTTCATCCTTTATCATGACTCTTTTTAGAACGACTCTCTGAAAAATCTTCATAGTTCAAATACTAATTAAATGAAATACCCATATGGAAGTATTAAAAGTTTATAAATTGTAAATTTACAATAGTTAAATTTTTGTAGACTAGTTCGCAAGGCACCCGCGAACTAGTCTAGGAGTCACGGAATCGGTTTGCTGTGGGATCGAGTCCAATGCTTTTACGATTAAGAAAAATCGTCATCATCAGCCACATGACGTCCAGCAGTGGAGGGTCTTAAGAAAAATATCGTGATGAAACTCCCCTGCTTTGGGATTATGATTTTATGTTTAATACCAAAACAACTTCAGGCAAACAGCTAGAACGACACTAAAAATAAAATACACAATAAGTATTCATACATAATTATGCAGATATTTTTTGCTCTACATTTTTATACGTATGTACATAAAGGTTGGCGAACAATGCACAAACGCGCGGCTTTGTTTTCGCAAAGAAAGCGTATCGAGATAAAGTCGTCCTTGTGGCGCGCGCAGGTGTACCGGCCGCCCTCCCGGCTGCACTCCACCCGGTACAATGTTCGGTGCAGTCGTTACCCGGGGCCTTGAACTTCTGGAGCGTGCGGTAAACATGTTTACAGAGCCACCAGTGTAAACCTCTACAGCTACAACATGATATTTAGCTACCACGTTTCTTCATGCAAGTCTGGCCATATTAAAGTAGTGTATAGCTCCATGTGTCCGGGTTTTGCTGCGCAGTATGACGATTGTATTAATGATAGTTTTCTTTACAGGAACTCTACATAGTAGGTATACCTGCGTCAAACTACCGGCTTATCGGTTTTCGCAAACGCTCGCACGTGGATGAGGTCACGGTACGACATAGTCCAAGGTCTTGCGCATCGAGGAAGTGATTTTTGCTAATAAGAAAACAATTTTTATGGCTAAGTAGGTGTGCACACATACACGGAAAAAAATCACGTCACAAAAAGTTTGATAAACCACAGCACTAAATTGTATTTATATACAGCTTAGGTTTAGTGCGAACATTCAAGGACATCGTGTTTATCTTATACATATAGGTACTTATTGTTCACATGTAGGTAGTAATAGGTGCTTAACATTTCTGTAACAAACATACATTCTGATAGGCAGTTGCGTGTCGTTCTGGATGATATTCATTTACACTTTTGACAAGTAGCGTAGCCACTTGCAGTAAGTCATAAAGTGATCGGTAAATTGAGTCACAGCCTGATTTCATAGTCCCTGTAAATTCAACACATCCCTGTGTCTATATCTTGTCAAACGGATTAATGGAACATGTGAAAATAAAATCATTTTTTGTCAGGTTTGATCCTGTGATGCGCCACCAGCGACCTAGCACGCGCATCAAGACAGTCTGTGTCTGTCAGTGGCTGTCACACTTCATATAAACTTTCAACAAATCATGGCGCGTTATATGTCTTTTCACTTCTTTCTTAGAGCACTGTGCTAGGGGGACGGCTAAACCATTTGGTTTTTAACAACCGTTTGGTTTTAATTCATAATTAAATCGATATTATTTCTTAATTGAATACCAAATAGCCCGTATTTCGGGACGTATCCTGCCTGAGGCATTTTCAACGTGGCATGTTCAGTATCCTGTTGTATAAATCAAATAAAAGTACTTTCAATCTTGACTGTTTATTTGAGAGTAAATACTAAACGATATTCAGCTAATATAGAAATAGAAAAGCTCTTCCTATATTGGTTTTTTTATTGCGAAATACACACATCAAAAGTGTCTAGGGATCAAGTACTATATGTAAGTATATTTTACAAAAACTGAATTCATTCATAATTTATTCAAAATGTGGTGATAAGTCATACAGGCATGGGGACCATTAGGTAGGAGACTAATCCAGAAGATTAGATTTGATTTAAATAAATAAGATTTTTTTAGAGCTAAAAATGTTCTTGATCCCTAGATACTTTTGATGTGTTTAATTGCGTATTTCAGTGATATTCATAAAAAAGAACTTCTAAATAATTTAAAACATTGCATTGTGATATTTTCCGACGATTTTTCTTATCTGTCCAATGAAATAATGTTGACCTTCGAATAACTATACCTATGAGAATTTCCGTATGTTTTATCACTTTGTTTTTTTATACCTACCTAGTACTACCTACTGAATAGGAATAACGCGTGATTACTAAGACTTGTTTTCTTAGATACCTATTTGTTGAAGCCCTGACTAAAATAATTAAAAGAAAGTCATATATATATACATATATGTACGTAATATTCTAAACCTTATAAAAGTATTTTTTACATTCAATACAGTCGTACATTATTATTATAGTATTGCGAATCTCATGATAAGATATCAAGAAGAGAATGTTCTACACAAAAATAACGTAGGTACCTAGTTACGTTGTTTACGTAAAATTTATTACCTGTACGTGTTTTACAAGTTAGAAGTCTTAAAAAGGACATTCCAAATGCTAAAGAAAGAGATAGCACAACTCTTTATACTCAACCCTTATCCTTACTTCCTTACTAATATTATAAATCGGAAAGTATCGAAGAATCGGTAAGGCCATCATCAATGCCTGACATTTAGGTAGGTATGTCAGGTTCACAGGCTACAGAATGGCGAATGCGGAAACTGTCATTAATGTCACGTTTCCAAAAAAAAGTTTGATAGTAATACAGTTCTCCGCCCGAAAAAAGTAGATATTACTGAATTTTCCCATTGTCTAGAAAGAAAGAAAACAAGTTGTCTCAATTGTCAGGTTAGACATGATTTAGGAGACATCAAGTATCAACGATTCCACCACAAAGTAATTCGGGAGGTAAGGTAATGTTTAAGTATTTACATATTATAATGTATCCATCACGTCTACTTTATATAGAGATAGTGTCTATGTCAGAATATTATAACTCGGTAGCAACAAAAAATTGGGACTTTGACTAGACTAGACCATGACCTTGCTCCTAACGACGCCAACACTGGAACGTCTACGTACAGAAACAACTACATGCGAAATCGAGCTGTAAACATTCTACCCACACAACATGAAAAATTCGCGCCTTGAAAAAAAAATATCTTGTACCTAACCTTGTTGAAAATATACTTAAGTTTTGCCTTTGTGCCAAAAACAATGACGTGTTCCGCAACTCGCTCGTAAATAGTTTTCGACTCGATTTCTATTGAACCGCTTGCATTTTGTATTAATTTGATACGTTTGCCCACTGTCACGTTTTGTGTGTGTGCAAAAATGGTGTGGTCGGTGACATTACTTATATTAACGTACATAAAAGGTTCTGTTATTGGAGGTATACGTATTGTTTGCTAGAACAATTGGTTTTGAAAAATACTTGTAAGTTTCTGAATCAGTACAGACTTCCTATTTCTACGAACTTAGAAGTATAATAAAGGAACCTTACCTGTTAATATTCTTTGACACAACCTTGACCTGTGTGACCTTATATAAAATAATCAGGGGCTTTTTCAGTTGGAAGGACATGCCCAGTGCTGTGTGCTGAAGGGCGGACAAAATTGTGTTAGTATTTTAGATTACGTAATAACTCATATCTTTATTGATTATTTTCATACAACTCGGTCCTTAAACGCTAATAACTTAATAAGACAGCGCTTGAAATTCCAACCTAATGACTTGGCAAGTGAAAATTGTAGGAATTACATAAACTAATTATGAAATTCAAGAAATGTGCAGTGTAAAAATGCAGTTTCTCCGTTACCCGGTACAATATACATCAAATAAGTATTTTAAATATGATGTCCCGAAACTGAAACATTAGGTAAGTTATTTCAATTTAATGTACTTCTTCCTTTGATAGCGCAAAAATAATGAACGGGTATGTTTATGGATCTTTCTTACATATTAGGTAGCAATGATCGAAGTTTATTATCTAAGTAATGATATTTCATAGTATGGTTTAGAAATATCTTGAAATCTGTGCGTCGTACGAGTAATATAAGTACGTACGTACATAGGTGAAACGTGTTGTTTTCAATACAGCACGACTGTGCATGTGCATGTATAATCATGGCATGTTCAGTTGAATCTGTTCAGGCATTTTGACTGAGCTGATGACCGAGTAACATTGCCACACAGCAGAGCTCATGGTACAGTGGTTGGATAAATGTCGCAATGACCTTGTCAGTAGCTACATGTGCATGGCGTTGACTTGCAATAGAAGTGCATCGAGGGCGGCGATACGACGAGGGACGAGGGGCGCGGGGGGCGGCCCGCCGGCGGTCACGTTGCTGCGAGATGCCGTCTGCACGCTGACCTACACGTGCCACCAGCGATAATAACTCCTTCTACGCAGTCCACTTTCATACACTTACCCATTACACAACGTGTAAAATATCTAAAAGGTGCACTACCCATAGTCAAAGATCACCCTTGAAATGCCAAAGACAAAGACAATCGGGTTTAAAAGAGACACCGCACAATGATTATTCACCTTGGCCGCTGACTCAAAACATTCATTCTGCGGATAATTTCCATCGTGATGTCTGAAAGTCAAATGTCCAATATGTTTTCCTCGGCATCCACCCTAAATTTGTCCCGGCCGACAGCTAATAAATTGGTCTTTAAAATATTGTGCCAGTACTCTGACAGACCCAATCGATTTTTTCGCACTGAAACACGAAGCGTTTCTAAATTCGAAGCCATTTGTATAAAAAGAAGAAGGAAAAAGGTAAAAAGTAAGAATTCGATGTTTTGTAAAACAATTGTTTGTCGCCGACTGATGTCGGCCAGGTCGCCGACCGACCACGAAAATACTTTTAGGGCTGTGACATCAATTGGTATTGAGCTGATTCATTCTTACAAGACCAACTATATATATCTATAGTAATATTTAATATAGAGCGTACGAAAATCCCTCTGGATACAAGAAAACTGTCCTGTTTCTGATTATATACTATGATATAGTACCTGAGGGTTGTATGTATTACAATATGCAAGCATAGACTGTTCAATATTGATGGATGAAGAACAAGACAAAGTGGCAGCCCTACGTCTCTCTTGCTGTATTGCATATTGCAGTGTAATTTGATAAATTGAGTAAGCACATAATTTAATTTACGTTTAAATGAGGCTTCAAATATATTTAGTAAAATGAGTTCACTCACGTTTTAAATTGCAAAACTAAACTTTCCGCTCCGCAAGTACTTGCCCGGATCAAACAATCATCATCCGGTTAGAACAGTCTATGTTTTCTTTTGTAAGAAATAAGAATTATGTTTTTCTAAAAGAAAGGGTACAACTCTTGCAGGAAAGAAAGACGCTATAATGGTGACAACGAAGCTAGCGTGCGTGAAACTGTAGAAAGTTTCTCGATAAAAATGTATTCCCAATTCTTTTTAATAAGCAGTTTCATTCGCATCATCCAATGTTTTAAGTGTATCTCAATTGGGTGCTTGTGTCAGTAAGTTTGATTTCTCCCTGTTCGTCAAGGACGCCCTCGCGGCCTACTGGCCTGGCCTACTTCGGCGATTGTATGTAGATTTTGGAGCCGTCGCCCGGTGCTCTCGCGCATTGTGCCCGTGGCCACGCCCACCAAAACACGAAACTTTTACTTGCATATCACCGATGACACAAATAGGCATTTCTTTTGCTTCATAACAGTTTAGTGGCTTTCTATGTTTTATTTATGTCAATTATGTTGTGAGTAGTATATGTCGTATTTGGTTAAGGTATGTGTGTTCCGTATCAGTTTTTTTTTCTCCAAACTTAAAATTTACGTGTCATGTCTTTCTTGATAATTGATCTATCTTAATTAAAAACTGTTGTGTCCACCGCATTCAAACAACGGAACAGCTCACTTTTAATAGTACAGATTATACTCAGTAAAGAAAGGTCAAAATATCTTAAATACAAACAAATGAGTCCGATTGTGAAAGACAACTCATTGAAACAAATACATTTTAACTTTATGGCAGCCAGTTTATGTGTACCCACTAAACAACATGTATCGCCATCAGTTCAGTGTAGGGCAGAATTTTACACGAAATATCTCGTTGTAATAGTGTCGTGAGAAAGTTTAGTTTCGCTGGAATCAGGTCGCTTAGATCTAGATACACTAGTCTTGTTTTAATTTCACCTACATTGAAGGAACTTAAGTCTAGTTACAAATAAAGGAGAGCTGCAGTGCTGCTTCTAAAACATGCTCTACTTTTACCAGAAATTTCTAAATAGATTTAAGATTGCTTTTCGTTGTCGCAGATTTTGTCACCGTTATTATCGAGTTAATATGAAAAGCAATACTTGTACATTTTTGATGCAGCAAATGAATTATCCTAAAGTAAAATAGGTGGTTTAGTAATCCAATGATCTGCGCGTATCTTAGACATACAAAAAGCAGAAGAAAAATCTCTAACGGAAGGTTAACATACGGGTATTTCCTTATTAACAGAAATTAAACGAGGAGAAACAGCACGGAACCTCACGTTATCAGGCCTTAATTTTCCGGAGACTTTAAATTCCGGATTATTGTTAATAATAATAATAATAAATAAATATATAATAAATATTTTACAACAATACACACATTGCCTTCATCCCATGTTAAGTAGCTAAAGCACTTGTGTTATGGAAATCAGACAACAGACAATTGTTATATTGTGCACATCTACATGTACTTCGTTAGTGTAGCAAGCGAAAGCGCACGACATCCTTTGGGAGTTGTCTGCAGGATCGTAAAGCTGAAGCATTGTCAGCCTCCGCGCAGATTTCTCTCGCGCAGAGAATTCGGGTCACGCGCACGCCCAGCCAAATGCAACGCGCTCTGGTTTACTTTGCGCGCTCTTTCGGTCATAGATACGAGTGGGTAGACTTAGTTTCACATCTCTGAAGTTACTCGATGCATTCCTCTTTAATGTAGAGAATTGTGTATTTATGAGGGAAAAGGCAGTACGTAAAACGAAATATATGTATAATGTATGTAAATGTTTGTAGCTAAAGTTTATGACTTGTTTCTAAGTTTTTGTAATCGTTGATTTTCGTTTGGTTTAAGAATAATATATATATTATAATAGAATCAAAAAGGTACGTAGTTCGTAGTAGGTAGGTATGTAGGTTTTAGGTAGCTGATGTTTTGTAAGAATGTTTGTAAACGTGCAATTTGTATTGCACGTGTATTGTAATGCTAGTTCCTTATCTGAAAGTTTATTGACTAATCCTGAGTACACATGAAGGGATAGGGCACGTGACCACTGTATGTACCACAACTGAGTTGAGGTGGCTTTCTGCACTACCTACTCAGCTACCGAATAGTATTTTATGAATTTTCAGACTCGATTGTTTTAAGTAAAAAGAAATTTAAAGAATTGATCGGTTTAAAAATCTATTGTCGTGTTGTTTGATAACTTACTCCGAAACGGCTTGATCGATTTTTATGAAATTTTATATGCTCGCGTAGGTTTGTGTTCATATCCCTATATATAAAAAGGCTTGCAGGGTCAGCTAGCTGTAATAAAACAGGATTGGCCTAGGCACATTGTATTAAAAAAAATGGCATACCTAAAGTTCGTGATCCAGAAGCTGCTTACTAGTAGGTACTTACAATAATTATGTGTAAGGATCCACTTTGATAACGCCATTTTATTACACATTCAAACGTAATAATTGAAAGCAATTGCCACTGTCATGGTTTTCTATAAATAAATTCATATTACAAGCGAGACTTTAATTTAAAGCATGAGTGTTTGGTATTTCCTGACTCAACATTAATAAGTACTAACCTAAAATGTTGTGCCTAGGCAAGTAACAAGTAGAGAGTATAATACAAGGACGTTTATGATATAAACGACATAGTAGGTACGCTAAGCAGAAAGTGATCGTGATTGACTTTTATTCCTGGCTGATTGCCAGCACCTTCGCTAACGGAATACTTCTTAATGATGGTGAGGTAAGGTAGGAACAGTTTTATTACTTTGACTTTGAAATCGAACTATTTTTTTAGCTACAAATAGAGTATAGTGACGTCAATGTATAGGTTTCGGCGGTGTGCGACGAGGAAGTTCGAGGTGCCACGGTCAGGGCCACGTGGCACCGGTGTCGGAGCAGCGGCGTGGCGGCGGCGTGGCGACGGCGGCGGCGTAGCGGCGGCGCGGCGGCGGCGCTGGCGGGCGAGGCCGCGCTATCAGTTCCGCGGCGTGCGAAGGTCGTGCGGCGGTCATGCGCGTGACGTCACACTGATAAAGATTCGCGAGGTGACCTTGTCTCGCGCCGAACCCCAAGGTCGCAGCTATTTGTACAGTGATACGGCGCTCCCCGCACACCTCCGCCCCAGCTGCCGAATTTATTATTATAAGCTTTGTGATTATGTTTGTACAGTCTGATCCGTTCAGAAAAACATCTCTTTAGTTGGCCCGAAGGTCACTTTTTGATATTAGACATCCTCCGTACACAGAAAAACGTAGAGGTCGAATATCGTTTTTTCGCATTATATATTTCGAATTCATTTGAATACAAAATAGCGGAATATCCGTATCAGAGCATCCATGCCACTTTGTTAGCATGTCCTCAAGGTAAGTAGGGTAATTTAGTGCAAAAATTTTGGGTAGAATAGGTTGGTATTTTTCGTCAGTAGTTTTTCAGTTTTCTATAAAATTCTCCAGCAATCAGAGAAAATACTACATTTAAAATATAGTTTTTTATTTTTTACTAAATTCTGTTTTAGGTGTACCTGCTGTTAAAATCCGAAGGTATGGAGAATGCTCTTCATCACCCATGTATCCGCAAGGTACCTTAGGAGCTTAGGTAAATATATCGTAACTTTTAGTACGAGTAACTCAGTTAAAAACGGTGAACTAATCTAGGGAGCTGACGTTCTTTTATCATATTTTTTATTGTAGTTGCGTAGTAGTACTACCGGTATTGACGTCAATATCCTTTGTCATGTGACACACTATAGCTCTATAGTACACTAGTAGTGATCGTAGGATATTTAGAAGTTTAAAAGATACGCAGAAGGCCTATATAAGGTTCTGACCACCCTACTAGGGATAAAATATGTTAGGTACATAAATATATTTTGTTGCGTATGTTGGTACACTATGTATTCTTTTCAGGCATCTAAGAACAAATTTGATGTAAAACTCTAGACTCGCTACCGTAATTCCATTATACATATGAACTTAATGAGACAGACGACTCCATATCCTGTTCTATTCATTTTAGAAAACGTATATTATCGTTCATAGGTAATACAGAAAATAGTACGAACAGCCTTTAGATCGCCTGTTTCTTTTGTATTAAAAAAACATCAATAATTTCCATAACAGCAATGGACACTGTATTACATGACCTTTCCATGTCATTTGTTTCAGCTGTTGTATTAAGGTAAAACCTTGGATACAAGTTATTGTCTGGGCTCGTTCATAGGCCCCGTAGCGTCATACAATAAACCGCCGCGGCGACCTCGGGCCGAATCGCGGAAGCCTTTGTAAATTAGTATAGACAATTTAATTTTACATATTTATATATTAGCTGAACTCTTTTATGGAAGAAGTAAAAGGGCGAAGTAGCTCTACTTAAAGTGACATTGTAGCAATGTTTTAGCAAGAGCGGTGAGTATTGACCGACGAATTAAAATCAAGGATGTGGCATATTATACCACACACACACCCGCAGCATAGGTGCTTATACTTTATTTATACTCTTTGCATATGTGTGCCATTCATGGAGTCCTGTGGAGCAATATATTATGTATTAGCAAGACCTATGTTTTTTGCAAAATGACTGAGGTACCTATATGCCACCTCTATTTTCTACCTAAGTCCTTGACGATACATAATTATTTAACTTTAATCAATTTAAATGGCTATTTAAACTTTGTGATATTTTATTAAATAGGTACGTAATTGATAACTAATAAGTACCTACCTCTCTTTTTTATATCATCGTTTCAATATGCAGGAAGATGTTTCTATGCAATATTCTGAAATAAATATAAACGTCGGGAATGCGAGTAGGTAGGTAGTTTTTGAAATGCGACCTTGTAGAAGTTGGAGATAGCGTAATTAGCGAGACGACGTTTTGCGAGAAAAATGCATATTAACCGTTGTTGACGACAACGTGTGATTGCCTGTTATTTATACAAACCTCGACCATGAAACTCTATAGAGTGATCTCATTTGTAGCAACGTGACTTCTTATTCTCAATACCTGGCCGCATGTCTTGTTTGTCGCGTTCCCGGGACTTTTTGCGGGATTCGCTTTGTGCAAATTACGTAATTGTCCGAGTTGACAATATGTTTTGGACAACCTTCATTTTCTTTATCATGTTAAAGAAAAAAGCAACGTGTTTTACATTGAATAAAAACACGTGCTTCTAACGTATTGTGGTAACAAGAACGATTAAGAAGGCATCTACTATGTTATTATTACCATATAGGAGACCAAGTCTTCCTTGGGTCCTCTGCCTCTACTTGTCAATGTAACATCCCGCCCTGTCTCATCTTCCAAATCCTCATTTTGGAAGATCAGACAGACTCAATATATATATGACGTCATAGACTGAGGCAAGATCAGTTCTAACACGTCCGTATAAGATATTCCATCCTCGTCTGCACTAGACGTCAGGTGGTGTGCAGGCCAGACTCCGGGCCGCGACGTTGACGCCACGTGTCCGTCGCGGCCGGTCGCCGACTCAACCGGAGTCTCTCAGACCCGCTCGGGGCTATGCCCGATTTCAATGTCAATGTCGAACATGGTCAATTTTGAACCACGTGCCCGTTCACCATGAGAAGCTTACCTCATTGCCCTATCTGGGTTCTACTGCGAAATGGTTCAAATTGGTTACGAATACGTGTCGGATCATGACGTCAAATATTGTTTTTTTTTTTATTGATCTTGATCGGTCATCCATTCAAATCCTCATAAAATATTCCTATGTATTACACACAATTTAATTGTAAACACAATTTTACATAATATTAAATGAGATCACATTGTCTACAAAACAACATTCAGGATTTTCGAGTTGCCGCGAATGAGGAAATCCTTTTTATAAGTAGATAGGAAATAATACAATCAAACACAATATACCTAAAATTAACATACCTGTAAGGATACACATCTTTTCATCTACGTACAAATTAGTTGACCTATGCTGCTCGTCACTTGATAAATTATTGCCAAAAAATCTTGAAAACCCATACCTACAATTAAGATGAATGCAGCGGGCGGTGTCGGCGCCTCAGGCATCTATCTGCCTAGGTCAATAAATGACGTGTTCATACGAGTATACCCGCTTGACAACTAATAGAGAAACACTTTTCTTCATCACTACAAAACAAACGAATTTCAGCAGAGGAAATACAATGTTATTTCAGGCGTCGCGCAAAATATTGTTGGTGATTTATTTCTTGTTGGCGTGGCGGATTTCAAACTGTGTAATGGTGGAAAAGAACCATGTATTCTTCGTATACTTTTTTCTGCAATATTACCAACCCAATAGTATTTCAGTCAATTATCTAGGGAAACATATTAAATTACCTATGTACATGTCCCCATGAAACTTTAATTCATGATTGCTCGTTTCTTCAACGTGTTCATGTGGTGGTAGCCACATAAAAAACTTTGCGATAAGAAACCAACTCTTTTTAAGTAAATTTTAATTATTCCATTTATTATTTCACACATTATGTACCATAAACTTGAACTACATGTACTTAACATCATCGTCATCCTCAGCCACATGACGTCCACTGCCTCAAAATGACTTCCATGCTAATTTGGGAGGAAATGCCAATAATCGCCACGCTTGGCAGGCGGGTTGCCGATCGCAGTGGTGTTGTGGTTTAACTCACAGAGAGCCCAGCTGCCCGTCCTCTAGAGAGTTCCGAGAGAGGCGACCGAGGGGGTCGCCTCTTACGACCCCCAAGACGGGGAAAGTTAGGCTGGGGTGGTGACATATGTATTCTATTCGCCATCACATTTCATCTTTATTGTATTTCACATCATTATCGTTCTATAGGTGGATTCTAATAGATCGATAGGTTCTAATAGATCAAAATTAAAAGTAATAACTATTTTCAATAGAAAAGTAAATAGAATCTTTCCTATATAGAGCCGATGTTATGGATCGGGTCACGCGGCCCAGAGGGTGGTCTGCCCATCAGCGGCGCCGGCAGTCGAGGAGGTGGAGTTACGCAACTCGCTTCGAGTGAAGTTCAATGTCACTCCCGCACTAATACAGCTGCAGTTACGTGTGTCAAGACACAAACATACACATGTGTGCGCCAAATTATACCAACATATTTAGGTACTGTTCACGTAATGATATCATTACTTCCCCAAAATGCTTAGTGCCCGAAACTCGATTAGATTGCACACTGATGTGACATTGGCAGCGATAACCTCTACTTCCCCGAGGTCAGGGTAATGTCGAGTAGGTATTGCTGTATTAAGCGTCCTTTTGTGTGCTGATTTTTTTATCCGCCCCGCGAAAAATGTTATCTTCAGGTACTACGTGTGGTAACGCACTAGATGCGTAGGCGAGGTAAGTACATTTTTTGAACACCACACGTTAGACAAGTATGTACAAATTTAGAGGTTTTAAGTTATAACAAATCTCCTTAAAATAAAAAAAAAAACACTTACAATTATGTTAATACTGTTTATTATGGTTGACAGTCTCACAATTTTTTCCTTGCATTCCGTTCATTTATAGAGGTTAAACAGTGATCAGTTCTAAAACACGCATTAATTTGTTAAATACCTATGAGTATTAAAATGACAACAAAACAAAACGATTGCACAAATGTGACCTGATAACCGTTTGAGAGAACGTTGTAACATTGAGATGTTTGAGTGTCCCGACGGGTTGGAAGGGCGCGAAGTTCGTCTGTAGGGCGCAGCGCCCTAGGTCAAGGGCTGGGCGTCTCACTGACCTACATACCGGCGGCGGGTCGCTGCAGCCGCCCCTCGAGCTCAGCTCTACGGCAGCTGCTCGCCATGTGCCGCCCGCCGCCGACACCGCCGCCCTCGACGCCCAACTCCCGCTTGCCATTGTATTCTCAAAACATAACATAACAACATTATTTATTTAAAATGTATGATACGATGACTCTAGATTACACACAACGAACGTTATTTAGGGATTTATATCTATTCACATTGTATTGTTGAATAAAGAGGACTTTGACTCATTAACACCTATAACCTGACCTTAAAAACTTACACGTCTATACTTAAAAACAATATATAAATATACAATATACATAGCCACATTTAAATATTCGAATAAAAACAGTTCTTCAACATCACCTTTCCTAGGACGACCTGTCTGTCTCCGGTCGTCCCGCCGACCGCAAGCGCAAATATTTTGCACAAACGTACCCACTTTAGACCTATTCAGATATTCGTTTGTGTATCGCTGTCGATGTAGAGGGTCACCTTGCGCCACGACGGAACGGATGGTGTCTGTCCTTGCCTCATAGCCCGCGAAAGGACGCACATGTTTGGTCAGGTGGCTCCGACGCCCCCAACTCACACTTGTCACAGTTATTTGTCGTTTGGTGACGAATCGGTGGCCGGTGAAGGACGACCGCTGCACAGACGTATGTCAATTGCCATTTCGTTTCCATATGCAGTACCTAACCTTGGGACCTTGTTTGCATGACACATCGCGACCTGTCCGGTTTTGACGACGAGATACAACTAAATGAACTGTGCACGATAGATATGTATATACAAGAGACTACACGCAAATGCCAACGCTGAAACGATTGTAGTCAGAAATGCCAAATACAGAAAGGAATTAACAGTAGATCACAATCTCGCAAGGAGTACCAAATAAAAAAGTAAAAATAATAACTAAAACCCGACTACGTAAAAAAAACCTAAAATATTTTTTCTTGAAACGGTGTTTTAATAATTTTTAGTGGACTTGTATGAATGAAAAGTTAGTCATGTGTCTTGTATTGTCTCTCTCTATTTTGGAATATGTTAAACATTGGTTAGTTCATATTTCTATTGTTATAATTAAATTTAGATGGTAAAGAGGGTCACAATGGTTTTTAAAAATCAATTTGGCACCCATCATGTTGGTATATTTGCATTTAGTTCACTCTTAATGTATGAAGTGTTGCAGCCGCCAGATTACTTCTCTTTTTTCAAAGTTGGTACCCTATGCCAAACCCAATTGTTATTGTACTTTTTTAACAGGTATTTTTTTAAATTAATATAGAATTTAGTTAATGTTTTTGTTCAAGGACTAATTGTCTGTAAATGTATATTTTCTGTAAAATGTGCATCTAAACATTCTTACAAAGTGACTGCGTAATAAGTAAAACAAAACGTTATGACAGTTAAGCTCACAAATATTGTCAAGTGGCAGCTGTCAAGGATGTTGATGAAGCACAGGTTTTGACGTTAAAGTGACTCACTACATTAAATTAACAATTTAATCAATAAAATTATAATGTCTTTTTTATATGTGGTGAAATTGTAATATGTACGTTATGTTTAATAAGCCTATTAACAGCCTGTAAATGGATAAAAAGTGATAGTAAGATATTACAATTTTTCACCAAGCCAACAAACGAACCTCATATATCAAAATAGGACTAATAGCTTATGTATTCAATAGAGAACATAGGTAAATAAATACACACATATGTACTCCACGTTTGGCACCATATACGTGTGCCGTAGTCGGGGTAAAAATGTAATAATTCATGATAGCATCTAACAAAAGGGTATTTCAAAAGGTGATCTATTGGGTAATTTAAATGGTCAGTTAGCTACCTATACCGCACTAACCATCTCACCACTCATCATCTGATATAGACTTTGTCAGCCTTAAAGTGACTTTGAAAACGTATCTAAAGATTCGAGAGAACTGGACCCAACTAAACATTACCATAATCCTACTACTATTATAAACCATACATAATATCACTCCTGTCTCCAAGAGAGACCTAATTATCATTTTGTAAATCTATCTATACTTATCTGTTTTTCAAGCGATTGGACTGATTTGAAAAATGACTTCACCGTTGGGAAATTACACAATTTCCGGGTGAAAAAAACACTACATGATAGGCATACCAATTTTTCAAACACGCTGAACAACCCAAGGTTTAAAACAAATTAAAATACACGAATTAAATGGCGCATGGCGGGGCGTCTACTAATTGTACGTATAGTTTTCCAATAGCAATTTCAAAATTTCTTAACTATAATTGTGTAGTAAAGTTAGTATAAGTGTATTTATGTTCCTATTACCCTACTACTAATGTAACATTAAGTGCGCTTTGGCCCTGAGCTGTCAGCCTTTTTGTAAATATTTAATAAATAAATAATTACTAACAGTTCTAAAATCTCAAAAAAAAAAAATCCTGCGACATAAATAATCTAAATTTCTCATGAATCAACGTATGACTCATACTGCATCTGCACTTTTCCACCTAACTTGGCAAGCAGTCACCGCTCAAAATGTCTGGTTATTTATTTTTGAATATGAGGAAATACCTTTTGGCGTATCTACTTACTTTTTTTTCAGAATGTTGACTACAGGTGACCTTTTGGCGACCTTCGTCCTTTCTCTAGGCCGACCGCCCCCGCCTCCGCCCTCGCACCCGCCCTGGGGCACGGACGCTAGTAGGCAGCGGGCGCGACCTTTACCCTTAGTACTAGGAACATTCTAATTCATATATAGTGTTGGTGTTGGATCCGAGGTTGATATATCCCTCCCGGAATTTAAGTAAGACAATATGTTATAAGTGGGTTTGATTATACCAATTTACACAAATGTCTAATAATACTGGGACAGATTACTTTTGGATACATAACACCCCTTACGTTACGTTACTTCTATTCTGGCAATTGCAAAGTGTACATACAGGTGACCAGTAACTCTCCGCTTTGAATTTCGCACTACGCAATCACTTAGATCGTCTTTTAAACTGGTAGCGGGGCATATTAGGAGAAATAAAGGTTCTATCTCAGAATAAAAATTCTCTGTCAGATCAGCACGAGATATACACGAATACGTATAATAATATACGGTGTTCCAATGTTCTTTTATAGTGTTGATAAAAATATTCTGAAATATCTACGAGGTAGGTAAGTACGGTACATTAATGGGTTTGTCATAAAAAAAAAATATTATTATCATCATTAATATCTCAAAGATCCCTTGACACGCAAAAAAATCTATGGTCATTCGATAGTCGAAGGTGAGTTGCGTTCAAAAATTCAACCTTGATATAATTTTGTCCCAAATCCTTTGCTCGGTGTACCATGACCCAAATGTGAAGTACTCGACTCATCCAAGGTGACGCAGAGACCATGGGCGATGGGTGTGGAGGCAACGCGCCACACGCACTCCAGACAACCTTCCGGATAATTGAAACTACTTAAGCTTTATAATCTAGTGTCTGAAATAAATATCAACGCAAGGTAACCATGTTGTATGTTTCATTACAGTCCTGTCGATGAGCTTAATTTTTGTGATACATAAGTATTTTTGTTACAGGACTATAGGTGAAACGATTTACCAAAGGGTACTCCTTAGAAAGTTTTATAATTTGCACTAATGTTTCATTACAAATTGTCTGACGATTTTCCGTTCAACCGATGATCTGATCATCAAAGTCCGTCTCCCATTTCACATATAGATACATAACCCATAAATTATAACAACATTTTGATTAGTTTAACAAGCCGCTTCCGTTTACTATAAATTCAATTGAAACTAGGAACATACCTCTACCTACCTATTGGCGGGAGTTAGATGCGTGACGATACGATCCTGGTCTCATATCCTAACATATGAATATCCTCTGCGAGCTTGTTATAATGAAAAAATACATTTTAGTTTGTCATAAGTAACATGTTGCTATAGGGACCGAGCTAGTTTCATCTAGGTATTTGGCTGAAAGTGCGTCGGTACGTGTGTGCGTGTGCAAATTGTTAGTCGGTGTGCCTACGTAGTTAAGTTCCTGTATTTGTCGGGGCTGTGAAGGTCAAGCTGTGACGTAAGAGGGGCTCCCCGCAGGCAACCGCGTCCCGCCAACTTCCGAACCTCCTTGTTTAACGAAGTAAGCAAGTACCTACCTATTTAGTTAATAAAAATTGTACACGAGGTAAGCAGAGTAAACAACAAAACTAACTACGTAGTACTAAATCAGAGGATGTTTTTCAGAAATTGCGTTATACTTTTCAATGATATTGTGTCGGGATCACGGGTACCTAAAGGTCATATCCTACGTGACAGTAGGCATTAGAGGGGTTGAGGAAGCGCTGCGCGGGACGTCGTTTCGTCCGGGACACGCGCGGTTACGGTGACCTTGCCCGGCTGTGACTCTGCGACCTTGGAGCCGTCCGCGGCGTACCCCGCGCGCCGCGCCCGCCCCGCGACACCCCGGCCCGAGGCCCTTCAGCCCCACAGCCTCCTGCCGCCCACACACTTCGTGCAAAATTTAATACACCTATATTGTATGGGCTACGTAACCATTGGAGCTACACAACAAATACACTGACTTCGAATTTTGTAAATACTATCACGGCGGCGCTTTATATATCGACGTATTATTCACAATCCCCACATATTTCTAATAAATAATAAAGTTCATGATAAATCAATACGTACTAAACAATGAATCTGTGTTTTATTATTATTTAAGCGCCTAAGCTAGGCTGTAACAACAACGGTCTATTGCCTCAGGTTTTTATAATGTACATATGTACTTAATCGGAACGATATCAGTGAAATTAATATAAATGCGTGTCTTCTTTCTTTAATGTTGTCATTACTGCGACATTACTGTACAGTACCTACACGTGCTTAAAATGATCCATGTTAAGTTAAACACATATTCCTGTGTCCTTGTTTTATTTAGAAGGCATAATTTATCTGTATGAGGGTGCCTCAAGGTTCTTTAATATACTAGACTAACAGCCTGTTATTCTCGTGCCTAAGCCAACTATTGTCTTGTCATTGATACAACGTGACATATAACAATATCGCTGTACGTTATTGCTATTGAAAGAAGACGTACGCGGAAAATGTATCAACCGGCTGCTGCGAATATGCCAAGTGTAGGTAATCACTGCGAGATACTCGATATTTACATACGTGTATGGCTGCGACGTTTCCGCGTGCGAAGGAGCGCCATCCCCGAAGGTCGGGCCTTGCGCTCTATTCCGCAACTCCTCACGCCTTGATACAGCTATTTTCAGTCGACTGTTAAACCCGGATATTCGTGTACATAACTACACAATCTCTCGTAACAGTGAACGCTGATACTTGATACACACAAATTCCTGCTGAAAAGCAGTTATGTAAACTGAAAATTAGAAAGTAGGTATGTTATTATTACCCACTGTTCCGACTAACGTTTCCTCGTAAAATTACGTGTTTCGCGTAATATTGACGCAACAGGTTACATGTATTGTACTACAATGCACATACGAAGAGTAACAATTGCAAGAGTACACACTTTTCCCAGTTACGAGTAACAAGTTAACGAGCTATAAATCGTTTATTGCCAATATAAACGACGTCGTCGCTTGCGGTAATTAATACACTTGAAGGTTAGACCTGCACCAGGCATTACTTAAAGCGCTGGTTGTAATGTTTTACGAAGTGTTATTTTATATTGCCTTGCAATTGTCCTATAGCTGTTACAGTTATTACGCAGTTATACTGGTAAAATATTATCATAAGACTCGGTAGTTAAGATTAATATTTAACATGAAAATAAATAATATCGTTAAGGTAACAACATTAGATACACGGCCGTGAAATTGCACCACCGCCCACGCTGCGTTCAATATCAATCCGCCCCCGCGTACACGAGGAGCTTTCCTAGAATCTGGCATTTCCATTACAGTGTACCCTGCAGCCTTGTCAGAGTGCATCCTTCAACTACGACCTTTGGGGGTGGTGGAGTTTTCCCAAGCTACCGGCATTCGGTTCGTGAGAGAGGTAGCCAGTGTGGTTCACGAACACTACACTCAGGCTCACTAGGCATCAGGTGTTATCGAGGGACGGTGACGAGTGTTGGCGAATGTCAGGTGTGGGAGGCGGGTGTCGGGCGGCGGGCGGCTCTGGGCGGGCGGCAGTAGGGGCGGCGGGATGGGCGGCGGCGATGCACCGCTGCACGAGTCAAGTGCACGGCCGGACTGCGCCGCCGCGTGAACCACGCACACCGATCGGTCAATAACCGCTTTACCGACATATTGCCCGCTTCAAATTGTGCGCAATTAAATTTTGCATCTAATGCGAATAATGCAATTGGTGATTTGTCATCAGAATTTATGAATAACAATCTTGTAAACAATCACATATCCAGAGCATTATATCATTTCGTTGACTAGGCAGTTCAGATACCAGCTTCTTTTGCCGAGCACGGAAATTGTGTGTGTGTTGTAGCATTAAGTCAATATAAATTTAGTCATAATTGTTTTCCGAATAGCGATATTGATATTTCCTCTGTAAACAAACTAATGTTGAAAACAGATTTTGGCAAGGTACAAGTATGAGGTTGTTGTTTTAAACATTATAAAAAAGTTGACACAACATGTTATTTAAAAGAAAGTAATAAATAACGCTTTCGACGTAGATAGAACAGTATAGATAGATTTAGTCACTAGTCCAAGTACCTACGAATCTTGACCGTCCTTCAAGATTATAATAGACTTTTACCTCACTTTGTTCTTGTGTAAAACGCGGAGCACCATGAGCGCGTAACCTCTATAACACGCGTTGTCCCTGAGCACTTTTTGCCCGGAGGTGATGGCGTCTGCTGAGTCAACGACCAGTCGAGCAGAATACTCGGCCGTATCGGATACCGGCTGGTTCACGACGTGTCAAGGCCGCCGGCCGTTTTGGATGGGAAACGTGTAAGACATTAGCATTTTTGTACCCACCACGGTGAATGTCCGACGGCTAATTAAGCTCTTTGTGATGCCTAATACGTGGTAGATTGCGGTCTGATCTGAATACTCAAATGCTATAGTTATTTTAGACCGTTGCACTAAATATTACGTGAGTCATAGCGTCTTGGATCTAATAGTGTATTTCACTGTTCGAAAATACTACATACCGCTCAAATTTCAACACAATAGCATTGCAGGACACAGTAACTTACAGTCCAGTTACATTGCTTAGTGAACTAATTAAAGTATTGAATTTATGATATTTAATGCTGATCATCCATTACATAGTCGGTAGAAGATGTTCACAGAATAGTTGACCCCATTACAATCTAGTGTGATCTTCAAGTATGACAGGTGATGAGCCCATCGTTGCTATTAGTCACCAAGTACTTACTAACGATTATTATACGGAATAGGTCTAAGACAAGATAAGGCTAGATAGGGCTAAGCACTACCGTCTAGTATAAAGCAAAGTCAGGATTTGAAATTTTCTCATTCTACCATAATGTGTTGTTTATTATGACTTACTAGCTAGCGGAAATAAAGACAAACATCAAGCAAGCTGACCAGGCAAACGTTGTTTTGCCAATATACATTATTAACAGTAACTGTACCTCTAAATTAGAGCTCCTGCTTTCATTTACAGTGTTCTTCTAACATTACTTTATCTATTAAAACAAATCGCATCAAAATCCGTTCCGTATTTTGAAAGATCTAAGAACATTGAAGAATTGGAACAGACAGTGGGAAGCGACTTTGTTTTATGCTATGATATGTTGTCTCTTTATTTACTTGCATTCCACAATAATTGTCCATACGAGTATACTTTATATTAATAAAAGGACAATATTGTGGATTCATATCGTAGCTGTGCCTACTAACAGGCATGACATTACCTTACGTATATACTTGGTATAGTTCTATCGTTGGTACATATTGTATATCACACCTTTTTGTCACTGATAACGAAATGAATAATAATAATTTCGAACGCACCACAAACACATGATGTAATGTGAAATAGGGATCATGTGATCATCACGTTACTCACCATTTTAGTGCCAAGATTACAACGACTTACTCAATCTGTAGGTATCCGATGTACGCTCGGCCAATAATCTGGACCTTTAACATGAAATTCAAATGAATGACAGGAGATATGAATGTTCACTTTCTCTCAGTTGAGTGAAAATGGCAATAAGTCAAATAAGTCACCCATAGTAGTATTAAGAATAGGATAATGCGAACGAATTTCATTGAACGTTCGTGTTGCAGCGACTTAACACTTTGTAGTTCTCTAATTTAAGTCAGTGTCAAGTGAGTTTTGAATAAAATTCATTCGCAGTTTACGATACTTGATAATAAGTCAGCTGGGACACCCAGTACCACGGCAGTGACAGTGTGAAAAGTGTAATAGGTATTGTATTAATTTTGAAGGTAGGTCGAGGTGAGTTAGTTTTGTATCGTGGCCAAATCATAGCCTCGCCACTGCACTAATTATGTTTTGTTTGCATACATTCTAATAAGAACTTTTCTTTAAAAAACGTCGAAAGGGCAAGTCGGAAAACGATCATAGAATAAAGTACTTACATCTCTTTCGTTTCCCACTATCTTTAACATTAGGTTTATTACTATTATTATTTAGTGTTAGGTAATTTTAGATGACATAAGCTAACATAAACTAAATACCTGTTTTTCTCGATTAATAGAAATTGTATTTAATTTCCGCAGTTGAATCAATTGACAATAGGTAGGTAGAGTTTTGAAATCTCAAGAGTAAGTATTATGAAAAGGAAAGTATTGTATAGACACGGTGCTATACGAATATTATGAAGTGGAAAGGTTTTATAATGTCTTGGGTGACTTTATTCTCAACTAGACGTTCCCCGGCACCGACACCCACAATTAATCCCGTACCTGTGTGAAAAAATGTCGGGATAAAAATTAACTTAACTTTATGTTTTGGTATGTTCACTCCCTGTCACGTTGGGTTAAATTCGCTTGGTGAACCGTGGGCATTTGCTTTAGCAAGTGCCTCTGCCTACCCTTCTTAGGGAATAAAAGGGGTGAAGTATTTTTTATTATATATATTATCATAGTGTCATTGCGTTTAAAAAAAAAGAAGTAATATTTTACTACATTTCGACAACTATACATACGTAGCGTATCTAGCGAAAAAGTGATTCCGGAAATAAAGACCAA